>JAQIXH010000018.1:0-41783 GCA_034700145.1 Panagrolaimus detritophagus
ACTGAGAAATATTAAAAACTAAAGAAGTTATTGGAAAAAAACGAAAAAAGCGACGGATCGGATTACCGTTCACTACTATAGAATACTTAAAAATAATGTTACAACATCGAAAAAATTCACTAACCTGGTGGTGAAACACAAATAAATCGATATTCAAGATATTTAGGTGTATCTGGACATGCATCACCAAATACTTCATTTTTAACTTCTACATCACAAGAATTTTTATGTTGACATCTAAGAAAATAAATAAACTAATCACAAACACATTTTTTTTAAATAAAAAGTTTAAAACCCCATTGAAAAAAGAAAGTAGACAAACAAAAAAAAACAAGATCAACAAGTTCAAGAGTTTAAAAAAAGCCACTTAACAAATCACAGCATGAACGAAACAGAAATTGAAAGCGCTTAAAAAAAGTATCGTACCTTGGACACAAGAATATGCCACTTCAAGATATTTTGGTGTGCCAGGGCACTCATCTCCAAATGCCTTCGTCGAAACTGCCATTAAACAACGATGCCGATTTTCACATCTGAATTTACAGTATATTTTTAAAAAAAGCTTTTCCCTTCTCAAAATAATTTTTTTGTTATCAAAAAATTTAACATTTTTGCATTACTTTTTTACAACCTCAAAATTTTTGCTTTTGTATATTTTTTCAATGATTCATATTTTTCTGTGCCTGTTTTTAATGTCCTTTCAAGTAAATAATGAATTCATTTGCATTTTTTTTTCTGTTGTAAAAAAGCGTATTTCCAGCCAGTCCCAAACAAACAAATAATGATGACCAATCCTTTTATATTTCTTTTTATGTTTTTCGTCAAATAACAAAACAACAAAAATATTCAGTTATTTATTTTAATCAAGAAAAAAAGTCCCTTTATTGCAATTAGCTTCTTTGCTTTCACACTTTTTTTTTCTTAAGTATTGTTGTTTTCCGTTTCTTTCGATGTTGGAGGTTCTATACTTTTCCCAAGAGTCTTTTCCGGCGTTTATGTAATCCATTAGCGCGCCGACCACCACCGTCGCTTCTCAAAAAATATTACTACCGCCTTGCAATTTTAGGAAGAAGCTTTTTTCAGCAGAGATAAATTAATTGCCGACTGCCATGAACCAAAAAAGGGTCATCTTACTTGAAAGATTTCTTCTTCTATTTTAAAAGCTAAACTACTTTTTCGTTTCCGCAAATAAGTTTAAAGAAATTTAAGACAAAAATGTTTGAAACGTGTCAAAATCGTTTTGAAAATCTAACAATTTTTTCAAAGCACTTAAAAATGAATTCAATTGAAAAAAAAACAGTTTTGAAACTAGTAATTTAAATTTGAATGGAAGCTGTCACCTGCAGAAAAGTTGCTGCTAACAAACTATTACTGTCATAGAAAAAGTATTGTTCAGATTTGAAAAAAAGTGTTGGAGAAAAAAATAGAAGACAGGAAGTCAAAGAGGAAGGCGCTAAATCCTTAAAAGCTCTCTTTTTTTTGATCCTACCCGACTTCTTTCTTTTTATACCCTCAAGGCTTTCAACAAAAAAATTATTTGTTTGAGGATTTCAAATAGCCGTTGTGTCGACAGTCATAAATCAAAAGAAAAACTGAGCAAAAGCTTACACTTAACTTTTTTTTCTATATAAATTGTATGCCATTTATGGAGGGAAGAGGGAAATGTGCTGTTGTTTCAGGGCAGCATGTGTCATCAATCATTTTCTTTTTTTGTTAAAAAATGAGAGAGCCGAAAGCGTGCCGACACTTTATTATTGAACCAAAAATGGAAGAATAAAAAAAGTTGCGCATCCCTTTTCCTCAATTTTTTTTTGCAATCATTTTGACTGTTGCCTGTCTATTGTTATTGCGTTGATGTTGGCCAAGACAAACATTGACCCCGGCATAAAAAAAGGGAAAGAAAAGAAAAAGAAATCGTAGATGATTGTTTTCAGCTTCTCAAATATCAGTTTTATATATATTTTTCTCAAAAATAAAATAAAACCGGAAAATTGGATCCGTTTTTAAAAATTAAAGGTGCAAAAGAGCTATAACCAAAAAAAGGCAGGTGTTGAAAATCCACTAAAAAAATCATTCAAGCAATAAAAATTCAACTAATTTTTTTTATTTTTTAAAAAATTTCATGCCATTAACAGAGGATAAAATTGGCACCAGACGCTTTACATCGGATGGCCTCGAAAAAAAATCATGTATTAAAAACACATGTTTGCAATTTGTAAAAACATGGAAATTGCGCTTCATTGCCTGCTATTGTCTCTCTTTCTCTCTTCATTGCTTTTATTTTTGATTATTAAATTCAACGGCTGTCGCGCGGGAGAAAATGTGAAACAGCTTCTCTTTTTTATGCCAAGGCAAAAAATGTGATGAACATCCATTGACTCCATTATATCTGATGAGTTTCTTTCTTCTTCTTCTACGGCAATAGACAAAAAAATGTGAAAGAAAAGCAATTTTAAAAAAGGTACAACCATATTTTCGAGTGAAGTCAATTAGCCATTGACTAATACTGAAATTGATGAGGTGATACTTTTTTGCCTTTGTCATTGACTCCCATCAAAAAAAAGTATGAAAAAAAAAATCTCAAGGTTTTTGTTGTTGTTTTTCATCGACAAGTTTTTTTTATAACCACAGAAAAAAAATGAAGCAGAAAAAAACACAGGAAACAAAAAAATGGACTCTTAATGATTGATGAGAAAAAAAGAGAGAGTTTTACAGTACCAATTAAAAAAGCAAAAACATAACCGTAGTTAACCTTTTTAAAAAATAAACGAAATCTGAGCCGTTAATTCCCTACTTTTGTCTTTTAAAAAAACACAATCAGCATTAAAAAATAAGCAGGTAGTTTTATTTCCTCTCTCGAAAAAAAAAAACAAATTGACTTAAATCTCGAAATCTGATCCCCATCGATTTAAAAAAAAAGGAATGAAGGTGTTTTTGTTAATCCGATTTCCTTTTTTTGAATGAATGAAAAATCAAGCAAATAATAGTTGATTAATCGGGTAATGAGCGATCATCGTCAAAAAAAACGATGGCATTATAAAAAAAGCTGCAAAAAAAAGAGTTATGATGCAAGTGTAAATAATTGTAAAGTTTACTCTTTCTTTCTTTGTTTTTGCACTCTCTTAATAATGCCCAAAAAAAGTGATGCCTAAACTAACATTGCTTTTCAACTGCCAATCGTTTTTTTTTAAAGCTTTTATTATTTTTTCCAGGTGACCGGGTCAAGAGCAATGCCAAAAAAAACAACACAAACAAATGCATCTGGATTTTTTCAAGCTTAACATGTTACTAATTGATGCCTTTCCGGTGAAACAAAATGTTTTTTTTTAAAAGTGCCAGACAGGTGATGATTGAAAAAGGAAATCAATAATGCTCCTATTTATTTATGTCTTTTTCCATTTCTCTTCATTTTCTACAAAAGCTTTTAATCTTAAAAAAGTGATGTTGCAAAAAAAGAAAAGTTTTAACATTAAACTTTTTTATTCTGCTGCTTCATCAAAGTCAAGATCCGATCACAAAAAGACGACGAGAATGGCAAAAACATTGCCGACGACGACAACGGCAAAAAAAGAAGATGACCTTATGAATTGAATAAAAAAGCTTTTGCTTTCTTCTTCTTCTTCTTATCGTCGGATTATGCCATCGATGAATGAGTAGGGGAAGAAGGAAAGAGCGGTCTTTTATTCTTTTGTAAAAAACTGAGAAAAAATACAGGGACATTGCGGTACATAAGCCTCTGTCTTTCAATTGCCTTTCCCATCAATTTAAATATAAACCAAAGAATGCCGCAGCAGTAGTAATCTTTTTGTTGCTCCATGGAAAACATATATCTCTCTCATGATTTGCTGCTGTCATTCAAACCTAACAATTTACTCTCAATTTTTTCTTCAAAAAAAATAGTAAAATTTGAAGGTTTTCAAAAAACGAGAAATTAATGACCGATAATAAATAAACAATGTTTTAAAAAAAGTGAGAAAAAAAACTGGTAAAAATAGAAACAAGCAATTTTAAAATAAATATCCCCCCAAGAAAAAAAAGTACAGTAACCAACCTATTCTTTAAAATTTCTTGAGTTTTATCATTATGACAATTGACATTGAGGGAAGGATCTGCAGATGGATTACAAGGAGTAACGCTAAATCTACCATAATTTGCAAGTTGAATTGAAATTACAGTTCCAGTTGGGCAGGAAAGTTTTGCAGTTTCACCTTCACAAAAAGTTGTTTCAACTAAAAAATTTTCTATGATAATTAATTTTTATGTATATTTTGCAATTTTATTTTCAACCCCTTGTAACAAAATTTTTGTGGCTTTTTTTCCCTCTTATTTTGTTTTTGTTGATCTCTTTCAATTTAAAAGTAAATAAAAAAGCGCAATTGCGTGCACATCGTTTTTCACTTTTAAAATTCAATCGAAAAAATAGATAGGTGCTTTCTTTCACCGACTGTCACTTTTCTGTGTATGTAAATTTTGATCTTCTTTTTTTCTGTTTTCTTTCTTTGGTTCAGATAAAAGTAAATAATATATGCAAGCAATTTACAAGCTGCCTGCCGCTTTCTGTTTACTCATCATTTATTACGTTGGAAAAACAGAAAGAGTGCTTTGGTTTTTACTTTTTTAAATGCAGTTTCAATTTTTTAAAGCAAAATGTCAAAATGAGAAAAAGACGAAGAAATGAGAGAAGAAAATGAAACAAATACGTTTTTCTCTTTTTTTTCTCAAGATTGCTTCTTCCTTAAATGCAAAACGGAGAAATAAAAAGTGTAAACTTCATCAAGCTTTTTTTCTTGCTCAATTTTTTTAAAGCTTTTAGCTTACTTAATTTTGCTTTTAACTAATGTTAAAAAAGATACTTTTAACCGGTTTTACTCTATCAAACCTCAAATAACTACAACAATAGAAAAAAATCATTACTTTGCATTTAAGCTTTATCGAATTAATTTTATTTTTTAAAAACAATACAAAACTGGACTTTTATGAACAAAAAAAAATGATTCTTCTCTTTTTTTCAATTCAATAAAAAAAAGAAGCTTAAAAATTTATCGACCAAAAAAGAAGCTTCTTTTGTAACGAAAAAAAATGATGCAAATGTTTTGTATTTTTTTAAAACTGTTATTAAAAAAGGAAAAAACAATTTAAAATAAACCAGGAACCTAAAAATTCATTGATCCCTTTTTATATTTCCTGTTTAATGCCGAAAAAGAGTGAAATCCATCTGCTTTTGAAAAAAATACAGGCATGCTTTTTGTAGTACCATTTTGCTTACTGCTTAAGCTAAACTGCAAATAAAAGTCATCCTTCTTCTTCTTTCATTTTTTAATGTACAAAAAAAACAAGAAGCTTGCCGCTTAAAAAAAAGTATATTTCAGAAGAAAGAAGCAATCGAGCGAAAGCTGATGATCGACAAGAAACTAAAAAAAAAAGATTTCGGCGCTTTTTTACGCGCACGCTGGTAATTATGATGAAGTAGGAGTGAAGAAAAGAAAGAAAGCGGCATTGATCAAAAAAAAGGACTGCAAAATAGAGTACTCATTTCTTTTGCAATGCGATGATGGGCAAAAAAGAAGAAGAAGAAAGTAAATGAGCTGGTAAAATAAATGTGATTGACTATGGTTAATCAAGTGGATAAAAGGAAAAACAGAAAATAAAAACCGCTACTTTTTTTTGACCAAATAAAGTAAACTTTGTCAAGTATCAGCTTATCCGGGGGTATAAAAAAAAGTTATTTGACATGAATGAACCCCTGCTGTAACTTTTGACCTATCAATGGCACACCTGCTGATATACATGGAGCGATAGCTTTTTGTCTTACAAAAAAAACATTCCATGACGGCACACTTTTTGGCGCCTTTCTTAGATTATGCCGAAAAATAATCAAAAAAAATTGAGTTGCTTTTGAATTGTCCGAATATAATTTTTTTTTCAAAGATGAGCAAAAAATCATAAAACGGCAATAAATTATGCGCCCCCAAAAAAGGTCAATGTAATGAGTCGCTATTGTTTCTTATTTGATGAATTTTAAAAAGCAAGAAAATAACTTTAGAGGCATTTTTTTCATCTTTCTTTTTTTTTGGTTTGAAAGACATTCATATATCGGATAAGAGTGCCATCGAAGAATAAAAAAAAACTTCTTTGAGGCTGTAATTAGTATCGGCATCAAAAAGCGTGCAACTTTTTTCTCTGTCTCTTTTTTTGGCCTTCAAAAAAAAAGTACCGCAGTTTCTTTTTGGAAAAAGATCAAATTGCTTTCTTTACCCTTTGGTGTTTTTAGAAACAAACATGCATATGCCGGAAACTTTTTGACCACAATTATCCTTCAAAAATAGAGAGAAAGCATAAAAAGTAATTTTCTCATGAAAGATTGATAAACGTTGTTACAAAAATTGCTTAAAAAGTTTTTTTTAAAAAGTCAAGTCTTTTTTTTTCGAAGAAAAATTATATATGTTTTAAAGGGAAAACAATTAATTGAATTATGTATAAAATTCAGAAAAGATGTTAAATGAGCTTTTTAAAGAGAGAAAAAAAGAATAGGCAGCAATTAGCTCTCTCGGGCAATGATGCCATGGCACGGGAATCAAAAAATTAAAGGAAGAAGGAAGAAAAGTGGTGCAAAACACTTGAAAGGGAGGGGATAAGAATAATAGAAAAATAAAACAACAGAAAATGAATGGAAATTTGAGATAAATGTAAAAATAAAGAATATAATCATTGGAAACGAAAAACAATAAAAAAACATTTCTCAAATTTTTTTTAAAAATGTATACAATTAACTCAAAAATTATAAGTTTTGCCACAAAAATTTTTGTTACAAATGTTTAGCTTCAAAAAATGTTGAAGTTGCCCAAAAAAATTACTTACCAACAGTTGGAGGCGTTTCATCCGCATATACAGTATGAATAAAAAATAATAAAATTGCCAAAAAAGAAAGTTTCATTATGAATGAAAATGCTTTTGGAATAAAAAATATTTAAATCGTAAAAATATAAAGAAGTTTGTGATCATTCACTGATCATTGCGCTTCCGTCGAAATAATAAAAGCTTGAATCACTCGAGCAAAAATTTATGAAATTTTGTTTGAGCTAAAAAAATACAGATGATTCATGTTAAAAATATTACAAAAAAAAATACATAGGTATATATCTCGAATAAGTCAAAAATGGCTTTTCCAAAAAAGAAACAATTTTGTTGTTTTTGGAACAAAACTCCAATGTCCACACTTTTTTGGAGCTTTTTTTCAAAAAAAGGCAAAAGGCGGAGACTTTGTTTCGAATAAAATCTTTCCTTTCTCAAAAATACGCTTGAGAGAAAAAATAGAAAAAGGGGGGAACGCACAAAGCAAAACCGTAACAGAAAAAAACACGATGCGCGAAACAAGCAAAACGGAGGAGAGTTCCCCCCCCCCCTTCTTTTGCTCTTCACATCTGTCGAAAGAGGGACGAAGAGCAGATTGTTAATTGACTCATCATTAATGAATGAAGGTACAAAAGTATTTAAAAAAGGTGATAACATTGAAATGAGGGAAAAAAGATATACATAGATAATTTGGGAAAATACTTGAGATAACACCCATAAAATAAATAATGTTTTGAGGAAAACCTGGAAGGGAAAAGCACGAGATGTAAATCTTAATTACCATTGAAAAGATAAAAAAAAACAAGACAAGTTCAAACAAAAAAACATTGATAAAATCTGATCATGAAAAAATGCAAACGATAATAAACGAAAAAAACACAAAAGAAGAAAAAGAAGATGGATCACAATAGGAGGGCGATGAATGAGGAAAAGAAAAAAACACAACAAAAATATCTGATCTGCGAATCTGAAGATGACCAACACAAAAAAGAGATGGTCAAAAAAAGTGAAACCAAACAAATTTTCTTATGCGTAAAAAAAGTTTAACGTAAAAATTAAAGAAAGTTTTCCAAAAAAAACGAACCCCCTGCTTGGAATATAATAAAAAAAAACGCTTTTTTTTTAAAAAATAGCGGCTTCAAAATAGCCGATGGTGGTGGTCAAAAAAATATAAATAAATTTTGATGCAAAAAAGTTGTTTCCAAAAAAAGTAAAAAGGAAGTCCTGCTTTTTTGTCTAAAGAAGTTTGAAGTCATTCCTTTTAGAAGCAAAAAAAGAAAAGAAGAACAATAAAAACGTAAGGAAAAGCCAGGAGAAAAGGAAAGAATGAACATTGAAGAAGGAGAAAATTGAATGAAAAAGTATGTAAGCAACAGCGAGAAAATATATAACTTGGGTGTGTTGATGAAAAAAAAAGTTGTTGATGTAAAAAGAAAAAAAGTTGGTAAAAAATGTGTCAATGCTTGAATGAAAGAAAGAAATTAATTTTATTTTTGCGCGAAAAAATGAAAGAAAAGTTAAGATCCGATTCATTCCAAATTCAATGGCAAAAAATAAATTTGTTGTTATTGGTTAAGGAGCTGCCGTTTTTCTGTTGTTTGCCGTCAAAAGTTTTAGTTAGTTTTTTTTTT
Source organism: Panagrolaimus detritophagus (assembly GCA_034700145.1). Lineage (NCBI taxonomy): Eukaryota > Metazoa > Nematoda > Chromadorea > Rhabditida > Panagrolaimidae > Panagrolaimus > Panagrolaimus detritophagus. Next base: position 8,484 of record JAQIXH010000018.1, read on the forward strand.
CGTGCCGCATCAAAGAATTTTCAATGTCAAAAAAAAGTTAGAAAAAAAGTATGGGATTATTTGATATGAAAAACGAGAAATAAGTGTTGCATTCTTTTTTTAGGATTGAAAAAAAAACTGTCAAAAGTTTAGGGCAAAATATAAAAGATGGAAACCCAAGAGTATAATCAAAAAAGCAGCGAAAATTAACAATAAAATAAAACTTTAATTTAAATTTAATGTTTTTAGTTGCAATTTTTTTCAGCGATAAAAAAGCTGAAAATTGATAGAATTGTTTCAAAAATAAATTTTTGCGCAGAAGCATCACTCTCGAAAGAAAAAAAGTAACGGAACGCGGAAAAAAGCTGTCAACAAAAAAATTTCAAGAGTCAGCACAAAAATTTAACTTTGTTCAAGAAAAAAAAAGAGATATATATTCTTTTATAACGCTTTTTAAGAAAATATATATAACAAAAACTTTTTTATGATTGCTTTGGGGGGGTAACAGAAAGCTAAGTGAGTAAAGTTATAAAAAGTAACGAAGAAGGGAGTGCCCTCCCCAAAGGGGGGAAATAGACCAGATATAAGTCTAATATGCAAATGAAGATTGGTGCCGAAAAGAGGCATCAATGCGCTCCGTTTGCTTTCTTTTTTTGGCACCCTATAAATCACTTTCTTCTTTTCTTCTTCCATTTTTTTAAAGTAATTAAGCTTCCCCTTTTTTTCGCCATATTTGGCCGAGAAAAAAGAATACATATTTGAGTAAGCATTTTTTTTACTTAAAAAGTCTTACGTTTTCTTTGCTAAATGCAACGTTGGAATCCTTAAAAGCGGGGCAAAAAAGGGGAGAAGCGCAAATAAGTGCCAGTGGTCATTTACTACTAAATTTTCAAAATTAAAAAAACCCAAATTCTAAAATGACAACAAAAAAGAGAAGTGACAAGCTTGATAAAAAAAACGAAGAAAAATATTTGCGCAATAAAAAAAGTAAAAGTGTTTCGTCGCTTTTGGCAAAAAAAAGGGCACCGCTTTTTCAATTTCTTTTTTTTACGATTTTCAAATATTAACAGCCTTTGAAAAAAAAACACAAAATTTCAAAAAAGAGGACACAAATAAGCAAGAATCAAAAAAAAACGGTTTTAATAGCATCGAAAAAAACACATTATCAGTTGTTATTTTTTTCTTGTGTTGAAAAATATATGAAAGGGCATGAAAAAAAAAACAGAGAAGGAAGCGCGCAAAATCAATGATGACTGTGTTTTTTTCTTTGATTGATTGAAGGAAGAAGCAAAAAAATGAAGAAGCAATAAACAAATGTGCAGACAAAAATAACACCTTTCAAAAATAGAGAGCTGAATTGAATGAAGAAGCTTCTGTGCTTTTTTTACAAAAAAAAGATGATGACTAGTTTTTTCTTTGTTAAAAATATAATTCACTGTACATTTTCTTTTAACGACTCGAATGGAAAGAAGAAGCTTTTTGTCTATAATAAAAACAGCAAGAATGAATCATCAGCTTTTTTCTTGTTGGATTTTTGTAAGATTTTTATGAAATATCTATGATTGACCGGATTTTATTTATTTACTGCTTAAAGCGTAAAGAAATATAAAAGATGGAAAATAGAATGCATGCATCAAAGAAAGCGTTAAACATTATTTTTTTTGCTTGGAAAAAAATATCCTGGGAATCTAAAACTTCAATGGCTCTCACGCTTTTAAAAAAAAGAAGAGCGCAAGCAAGGACAAAGAAAATGAAATGAAATCAGAGACGAAAAAAGAAGTCGCAAAAAAAATCATCTCGCAACTTTGAAATAACACAAACGTTTTTTATGTTAAAAAAATCAAAGTTTATAAAATTGAAAGCGAAAAAAAGTTTTACATTAAAAAAGGCTTTAAAGGTGAAAAAAATTTCGTCGTCGACAATGAAAAAAAAAAGATGTACAAAAAAAAGAAAGCAGTAAGCTTGAATCGGCTGGTTCTTCTCGAAGTTACTTTTTCAATCGAAGTTCGAAGAAGCACTTTTTGAACAAAAGAATTTTACAAAAACAATGTAAAAACAAATAATACCCCCACAAAAAAAATGACCAACTGCTGTGAGCGAAAATAAGAAAGTCAAAAAAGTTTTGCCGAATTGTATTTATTCCCTTTTTTGAATATCTAAGAAACCAAGAAAACAGTGATGATCCTAATCGCTGCACCTTTTTCTTCGTTGGCATTCAAAATGTTGGAAACAAATAAAAAAAGGAGAAAAGAAAGGCAGCACCTTAAAAAGGAAACGAAGAAAAAAAGATGACAGATGATTCAGTCAATTGCATGAACATAAAAATAGAATAAAAAGCGGTAAATTTCTTTCAGGAAAAAAAATTGTCGTTCCTTTTTTTTGTCCAATGACCGAAATAAACATCTCTCTTTTTTTGGTTTTTGCTTTTTCTCATACATATATTTTTATTATAGCTTTTTAATACAAAAAAGTTTGTTTAAAAAATGTCTAAAAATTAAATTCATTGAAGCGTTCCTTTCTTTTTTCTTCCTGATTTCCGTTTAAAATAAAAAGTGTTCCCAGAAGGGCAAATATAGAATTTAGAAAAGAGGAGGAAGAGAGAGATATTCTGTGACCTTTCAAACACAAAAAACATACAAAAACGGCAAAAAAAATATGTGGGCGAAAAGAGAGAAAAAAAAGCGTGTAAAAACCGATATATATTTTTTGTCACCAATTTTTTTTCTCGCTTCAATAATCTGTATTTTTAAACGGGCATAGAATTTTTGATAATCGAAAAAAACTGAAATGGAAGCAAAAAACCGTTAAATAATTTTTAAAAGCTATAAATTTTAAAGATTTAAAATTTGGGAATAAACTGGATTTTGATCCACAGAAAAATATATATAAATGTTTTAAACAAATATAAATTGCGCAATTAAGAAAGTATAAAAAAAAGTGTGGAATAAAACAATAAAAAAACCTGTGAGAAAAAAAAGTGAGAGCTGAAGAGCGCTGCTGCTGCTTAAAATCAAAAAAAAGACTATTTACAATAAAAATAAATAAAAGTAATAAAAAATTATGAAACAAAAGAAAATACCGAAAAAAAATAAAATTCCATGAGTATTAAAAAAAGAAGATTTTTTATGCCATAATCAAGGCCAAAAAAGACATAAATATATCGGCACTGTTTTTGCTACTGACAATTAAAAACTGCCGTTCCTAATTACAAAAAAAGAAGCAATAATATTCTTGGATCAAAAAGAAAGGAAAAAAACACGGTTATGCAAAAACTTAAAAAGAAAAAAACAATAGTCTAAAAATTTTTTATTACAGGAATTATTTTTTTATAATTCTTTCTGAAACAATAATAATAATAATAATAATCGGTTAATTATTTTTTCTCCGATCAGTCAGTTATTGAATATCGGAAGAGAGACGATCATCTCCAATGTTGTTAGTTTTGGCAAAAAAAAATCTCGTCGTTTTCTTTTCTTTCAAAAATTAAAGATATATGAAAATTGAAAGGGATATAACGATAAAAGATGTTAATGATGAAAGTTTATTATTTGTGGTCAATATATTCAAAAACTGAAACATTAGGCAAAAAAAGAAAATATTATTCTAGTATATGCAAGAGAAAAAAAAGGAGGAACGCTTCTGTGTTTGATTAATGATTCGATGGATGTCAGTCAAGGCCATGAAAAAAAATATATATATGATCAAAAACTGATAACACTTTTTCCTTCCTTCAAATATATCGATGAAAATGATATACACTTTAAATGCCAAAAAAAACAAACAAATTGGAAACCACGAAAAAAATGACCTTTAATTTTTTCAAGTAAAGCTTTTTTGGATTAATATTTTTTTTCTCAAACACCCAAAAAAAGTGCCATTGCCATTCTCAGCTTTATTTTTTTATTAACGATGATCATGAAAAAAAAGGAAGAGAGACAATAGTTGTAAATCAAACACAAAAAAATGAAAAAATATAGATATAATTTACAACGTGTCAATTAAAGCCAAAAAAAAGATTAATGCCAATAAAAAAAATACAGAGATAAACATGAACTCTAAAATTATAATCCATAAAAAATCGGGTAATAAATCTATCGAAAAAGAATCAAAAACTGGTAATTATTATTTTTAGCTGTAAATCTATCAAAAAAAAGTATGTTTAATTCATTTTGAGAATATTTACATAAAATCAAAATAAAATAATCCATTTTTAAGATCAAAATCTTTATTTAACTCTGAGTTTTAGAATTGAAAATCGAAAAGAGAAATTCTTACAATATACTACTACTAGTGTTGTTGCAAGGGTCGTGTTTCAATGTAATTTCGACAATGGCAAATTTAAATTAATTAAGGCAAAAACATAGCTTTTGTCTTAAAATTGTCAAATTTTTGAATGGTTTAATTGACAGTGATTTTTTTAATTTTAAAGTTAAAAATTGAAAAGAAAAAGTTTTCAGATGTTTTTAAATAATTAATTAAATTTGTGAAAACCAACGACAGGAAGTTTTATATATTTACACCATTTTTTCGCTTCAACGTATTTTAATAAAATGTTGCAGACTATGAGAGTTTAATATTAAATGTAAAACATTTTTTTGTAATTATGATTTATATTGTTTATCAAATCGTCATGTACAACATCAATAAAACATTGCTTTTACCAAAGTGTCACCGACGGGTAGTCTAGAAAAAATTTGTTTTTTATAAACGAATATACGGGAATTAAATTAACTTTCAAACACTCATCGTAAAAAAAGCAAACGAAAATTCCCATTTTTCTTCTTTAATTTTTTCATGGTTACATTATTTTCGCTTTTTTTTGCTGTAATTAAGGATGGACAAGGGCCTCTGGACTTCCGAAAAGCCGGGTCGGGCCTGCTTGAAATCTTGATTTTTTGAAAATAATAGAAAAAAAAGTGTTAATTTAAGGCTAAAATGTTCATTTTTAGTATAAAAAGATTCGCATTAATTCGATGGATTACAGTTGTTTTCACTTATAAAGCAACGATTTTGGCGGTAGAAGTTTAAAAAAATTTATGAAAAAGAAGTTTCCATTTGCAAAAAAATTTATCGGGCTCCCGGAAAAAGCATTGCCTGAAAATTTGGGCCCTTGTCCATCCTTAGCTGTAATACATTCTTTTATTTCAATCAATAAAAAAAATTGCAAAATTTGTTCGCACTTTTGTTGTTGAAATCGATGACTTCGATGTCCCTTCTGTCGAAGCATTTTTCGTTCATAAAGAAATTAGAAACAAAAAAAAACTTATTTCAGCATTTTCATTTGCACTTTTTTTTGAAAGTGTGCAAAAATGATTTTTCTTTTTTGAAATATTGTATTTGAATATCTAAAATATATAATTTTTCATTGCAGATTTTAAAATTTAAATTTTCAGCGTTTAAATTGGGGACTTTTTGTAAGCTTTTTTTAAACAATTCAAAAGTTTGCCAATGAACAGTATTAAAGCATAATAATTTTAATTGAAAACTTCTGGCTGTTTATGTTTGATAATTTATTAATGTTTTTCATTAATTGGTATAAAATATAAATTTTTGTCCGCATTTGTGCAACAAAAAATTAATTTTTTAATTTTGTCTATTAACATTTTTTGCATTATTTTTATGATACATCAGTATTTGCTATTTATTTTGAACAAATAATAAATTGCGCGATTAATAAAGTATGAAAAAAAGTATGGAATTGGGTTGAAAATTTTATTTCGATATTTTGATTTCGGTCTTATGGATTTCGATTTTGCGTTACTCTGTTTCAGAGTAAAATCGATGAAACAAAATTTACCCTTTTTACATGATTATTTTTTTTTGCTTTTAATAAATTGAATCTATCACGTTTTTTAAAGCACCCTATTTTATTTTTATGATTGTATTTAGAGAGAAATAAAATTTTTATTGAAAAAACCAATTTTTTATGATTCAAAAAAAGAGGGATTTTTGAACTCTCTTTTCATGGAAAAAGGCGGAAATATGTGTGAAAATCTGTTTTCTGCCTTTGGCACACTTGACTCTTTGAACGGACTGACGGCATTTTTTTTGCAGAAAAAAATGTTTTTTTCAAGAATCTCAAGTGGAAGCAATGAGAAGAAATGAAAATGGCAATCTATCAAACCTTTTCAAAAAACGTTTAAAAAACAGCGGGAAAGAAAAGGAAGAAGAAAAAACTTCTTCCTTCTGATTCTTTTTTTTTTGGCAATTCTTGAATGTTTTTTAGGAAAGAAAACTCAGACAAAAAAAAGGAAAAAAGATGTTCCATTTCTTTCGTCTTTCTTTGATGCAATAAAGTGATAAGCGTTTTCTATGTTTGTAAAAAAAAGAAGGAAAGAAACAGACTAATGACTGCAAAAAACGTACATTGGCATTTTTTGTTTTAACCTTCTCTCTTCGTTTTTTTTTTCGTTGTTAAAACTTAAAACACAATTTTTTTTGTGGAGTTCTTTTTTTTTCGATGACGGATAAAATGGACAACAAAAGCTGTTAACAGAAATTTTTGTTCACAAAGTGCAAAAAACTTTACCCTTGTTTTTTTCAAACATGGAACACAGCTGCTGCTTTTTTTCCATCGTTCATTGTTGAAAAAAAATCACACATTTTTTTGAATGATTGAAAAATGGCTATCAAAGATAGCAACAAAAAAGAGAGATAAATGAGAGATCAAAAAGTTTGTTTTTTCATGCTTTTTTTCAAAAAAGCCATTTGTTTCTTTTTCTTCCCCCGATTTTGTCCTTTTTGACTTTTTTAAAGATAAAAGTGATTTGATTTATATTTATTTCTCACGGATCAAAAAAAATAATGTCATGCATCTTTTTTTAAGTGTAAAGTTTTATAGCAAATTTTTTTTTCAATTTTAACAGCTTTTATATTTTTTTCATGTGTTTTCTGCTTTAAAATTTGTTTTCTTATTTTTTTTGCTAAAATTTTACTACAAAAAATTATTTTTTGGCACTTTTGTTTTAAATGTCAACAGCCTGCCTATCAGCTAATATAGCTTACAAGGGATATCCCCCCAAAAAAATGTTGTCTAAATGAAGGAGTTAATACTCTAATGTACTTTACAGAAATTTACTTACTTTAAATTTTGAAAGCCAGAAAAGATAGATTAAAGAAAAACAAAGCTCTCTTTCATGGACAAATTTGTTTTTGCAATAAAAAAATATATTGGATATTAGCTGTCTGTCAATTTTTGCTCCCTTTCAAGTACCGCCGCTTCTTTCCAAAAAAAACGATTCCCTCTAAAAAAAGCCATTTTTTATATTTATTTTTTTAACCCTAAAATTTGTCGGTTTTTTCATCACTCTTTATATCCTCAAAAAATAATGAAAGATTAGGAAATATACAAAATTTTGAAAAGTGTGAAAAAAAAATGATTGATGTTTGTTTATTTTTCTTTTGTTTTTTAGGAAATTTAATTTTTTTTCGTTTTTTGAGAATGGAATACTGTATTTGAGAGTGACAGGCGATAAAAAGATGCTACAGTATTTTTGTTGCTTCTAGTTTTTTTTAAATTTTGAATTAAAAAGGTTATTATCAGAAATGGTTAAAATCTGGAAAAAATCTGTCATGAACAAAAAAAAATTAATTTGGATTTCGAGGTTTTTTTAAACCAGATCATTTTCCACTTTTTAATCTTCAATTATTATCCCTTTCATAATTTGCTTAAATTTATTTGTTTACTTTTCTATGTTTTTGAATGGCATTTCTGTATTTAAAAACTTTATTGCTTTTTTAACAATTTTCTTATTAAGGTTGTCAAATTCTATTGGTTTAAAGCAATTTTATTGGAAAAAAATTCGTCATAAAACTACAAAAAAAAATTTGAATACCTTTTTTTAGTTTTTAAAAAACATCATTTTTCTAATTTCCAATCTTCATTATCTTCCCTTTCATACTTTACTAAAAATTAAATTTATTTTTTTATCTTTTAGAATATCACTATTGTATTTATGGAAATAAAATTTTCTTGAAGTTGTTTTTTTCCATCTAACAATTAACTCATTAGTTTTATCAAATTGTAATGGTTTAAAGCAATTTTCTGGCAAAAATTTGTCATGGTTAAAAAAGGTTTTATTTTTTCAATCTCAATTATCTTCCCTTTCATAATTTACTTAAACACAATTAAATCTGCAATTTTCAATAATTTTTATTACTTGATGTCATGCTTTTTTTTATTTCTTTCTTACTTAAAAATTCTATAGTATCCAATCATTTTCTTTCTCTTTTTTTTGGGTAATCACTGTTCATTTTTTTCAAAAACTTTTTTTTAATGTTCATTTTTTCTTTCCTTTTTTGGTCGGCCTTTTCAAAAAAAGAGAGTCCACTTTAATGCTTACAAAAAATTAAATTAGGTATTTTAGTAAATTATATAATACCATCTTTTTTTTTCTTTTTCTTTCTTTAACATTCATCCCCTTCTTTTTTTAAAATGGGATTTGTTCTTTTCTCTTTTTTTTCTTTCCATGTTTCTTATGGAACGAAAAAAAAAATGAGTATCAAATCTTTCTTCTCTTCTGTCTTTTTTCTTCCATCTCATTTCCTTTTTTTCTTGTGGCACGTTTTTCACGTTTTTTAAATGCTCTTTTTTGTGCCGAAATATTTTCTAAGAAATCTTAAAAAGAAAAAAGTGCAAAAATTAGTTTTATTTTTTTTTCTTTGCCTTTTATTTTTTTGTACCAAGAAACCACTTTAAAAAACATCTGCCAAATTAAAAAAAATATGTGTTTTCTCCAAAATAATTATTTTTTTAAATAATTTTAAAATTTTTCACTTCCGTTTTTTTCTCGGTTTTTAACAAGTTTTTTAGTGCCTTTGTTTTTCAATTAAAAACAATTTTTAATAAGTTTTAACACATTTTTTTGATAGACAAAAAATTAGTTTCAAAGTTGAATTTGTTTTTTTGTTTTTTGGTTTTGAAATGGTCAAAAATCAACTTTTTTTTCGTTCTTTGAAGGTACGGTAATGATCATTTTTAAATGCTTCTTTTTTTTCTGTCTGTAATTGCTACTCTGTAAAAAGTTTTTAATAACTTTTTCTTTTTGAATACGTTTATTGTGTTAAAATTTTGAAATTGTGTCAAATTATCTGTATCAAAATTAGTGTTTTTCAACTTTGATATTTTCCATTTTATATCATTAAACATTTTTCTTTGCTATATTTATTCGTTGTAATCCCCCCCCCCCCCAATTTTTTGTTAAAAATCTAAGAAAATTTTTTAAAAAAAACGAAAACATGCATTTTTTGCTTTTATTGTTTTTAAACGCTTGTTTAAATCTGCTTTTCAAAAAAAGCGGCTGTTCCGTTACATTTTTAAAAAAAATTTGTGGAATTTAAAAATTTAAAAACATTCTTGCACGAGATTTTTTTTAATGTTTATCTTTTTCAAAAATAAATCTGTAATTAACAATTTATGAGGTTTTTATGGATCTTTTGATTTTAGTCTTAAATTTAAAGATTTTAAGAGTTTGTTACTTTTTATGAATTTTTAGTTTTTAATTATTCCATTAGTCATTCCTCCTCTCATTTTCTAATAATTAATATTTAACAAAACAGTCATATTAATAGCCACATTTTTTTATACTTATTATAGCATTATAGCTTTTAAAAGAGGGTTTAAAAATATTTCATTAGAGTTTTAGGATTTTAAGAATGGAGTAATATTTTGGAGATTAATTTTTTTGTTTTTAAACACGTTTTTTAAGAAATTTTAAGTAATACCCTTTTTTAATATATTTAATAGAGGGGGTATTAATGCAAAAAAGCAGAAAAAGTTAATTTGGTTTTATGAATAATATTAGTTATTTTCACAAAGTTCGAACAATACCATATCTCTTAATCCCCCCCTAAAGAAGCTGTCCCCTCTTTTTTCCATGGAACTAATCTTTAATTAAAAAATATATCCCCCCAATTGACGTATTTTAATTTATTTTTTGCTTCCAAAAATGTTTGCGCAAACATATTTTTATTTCCATTTTTTTGCTCAAAATATATTTCTTTTAATCTTTTTCTAAAACTTTGTATCCTTTTTGCAGATTTTAAAAAAGAAACAATTTTTATAAATTATATTAAATTTATTTCAACAATGTTCAATCTATAATTTGACGAATATTTTTTTATCCATTTTTTGATCCTATAAAAAACAAACACAAATCGGATATGTTTAAAGCCGAAATCTGATATTTTACTTTTACTTTTAATATTTGTTTCAAAAATATTACTGCTTCATTTTAAAAAAATATGTGTGATCAAGATGCTGAATTATTTAACTTAAATGATGAACAAACTCGAAGATTTATAAATGCTTTAAATGTTTTTAATAGGTAATTTAATTTTTTTGATGACCGAGATTTTTTTAAATATAAATTTGATACATTTTTCATTTTAACGTTTTTTTTCGAAATGACAGGGTCTTTTTCTATCGTCCTTTTGGATAATTTCCAAGTTCATGTCATTTCGAAAAAAAAAATCTTAAAAATGAAAAATGTATCAATCTTTCGCTCAACATTGATACAAAAATTTGATTACTTTATTTTCGAAATTTAGCTTTAAAAATTTTTTTTAGTGTTTATACAGAAATTCATCGATATGTATGTTTGCTTATTTGTATTGTTGGAATTGTAACAAATTTAATACATATGGCAGTTTTAATGCAACCATCTTTGAGAAGATGCGCTGTAAATTGTGTTTTGGTTGCAATTGCGGCATGTGATGTGTTAACTATGTCATCATATACAATTTATTTGTTAAGATTTCGATTTTTCCCTGTAAGCTTCTTTATAGAGCCTTGACGGATATATGAAATCCAATGACGGATTCAAGAGATCCAATTAATTTTGGATTTATGAAACCCGTTTTTGGATTTATGAAAAAAAATTTGGTTCCTGAAGTCGATTGTGAGATTTACAAAATCAAATTTTGGATCTCAAAAATCCATTTCTGGATTTGTGAAATCCAGCTTTTGTTTATTAAACTCATTTTCGAATCTATGAATTTAACTTCGGATTTACGAAAAAAGATTTGGATCTGCAATATCGGTTTTTGGATTTCCTAAATCCCCTGATGGATTTACGAAATCCAATTTCAAATTTGTAAAATCGTTTTTTGGATTGATGAAATTCTCTTTGGATTTTTTAAGTCTGCAAATAAAATCCAATCCTGTCTTTACTTTATGCAAATTTTTTAGAGCATGGAAGGATATACATATACTTGGATGTTGTACCTACAATGTCATGTACTAATTACAATTGCTTTACATTCCATAACCCTATATCTCGGTGCTCTGCTAGCATTTATTCGATGGCAGGCATTAGGGGATATACATTCAAAATGGCTCCTGCCACGTTCAGCATGGCTTGCATTCTTTTTATGTACAATATTTGTTGTAATTATTTGTATTCCAACGGGTTTATTACATCATATTTATGTTTATACTCCAGCAGAAACAATAACAACAATAAATGGTACAATAATTGAAACAACAATGGCACGTGCCATTGAACTTTCAACTACAACCCCTGCTGCAGAATTTTCAAAACCGCTGTATTATACTTTAGACATTGATCGAGAATCTTGTACATTTTTTAAGTTAAATCTTTGGTTGAATGCAATAATTTTAAAAGCTATTCCATGTGCATTACTTTTATGGTTTACTATTGCCCTAATGACAAAACTTCGAACAACTGATGAAAAACGAAATTATTTATATTCAAAATCTTTTCGAAAACATATTAAAAAGACAACTGTACCAGATCGGACAACATATATATTGTAAGCGGATTTTTACTCTGCTTTCACGGCAGAAGAAAAAAAAGATAGTTGGCTGCGTGCAACCTGCAAAAAAGATTTTTTTCTGCTGAAGGTTGCGCGCAGCCCATTTTCTTTTTGAGTCTGCTGAGCCATTAAAAAATATAATTTTTTCTTTTTAGGACAGTAGTTTTGACAGTGTTTTTAATTACTGAATTACCACAAGGTTTATTGGCACTTTTAAATGGTAAGCAAACAAATGCCGTGATTTTACTCTACTGTACAAACATATTATTTTTTAGGTGTTTACACAAATGATGTACATCGATATATTTATCGAAATCTTGGAGAATTGTTGGATTTGCTTTCATTGATTAATTGTAGCGTTGATTTTATTTTATATTGTTTTATGAGTTCAAGATATCGGCAAACTTTTACACATTTGTTAGTTCGTGCAGAATCATGGCTTCGAAATCGAAATGATCGACGAAGGCCATATGATCGACAAATTTATCGTAGAGCTGTTTTAAAATCTTCTCCATCATTTACAGTTGTTCCATCACCATCTTTTGCTCAACTTGAACTTACTCGAACTCCGTTAACCGATGAAGTGGTTGAGCTTATTTCGAGTTAATTAACTTTAATTGTAATTAATGATGTTGCTATATTTTGAAATACTCTAAATTCAATAGTTTCAAATTTCTAAATTCTCTCAACTGGAATTTGAACTAAAATTTTGAGCCATAACTTTTTCACAAACAAATTTCTTTTTATTGTATTTTTTGATCCTCTTTTTACTTTTTTTGAATTAAATGTGGTACAAAGCCTTTAAAAAACAGTTTTTAAAAAATGCCGGTGATTATCTTTTTTGCTTTTATTTTTGTTTATTTTTTAATAAATGTTTTACAAATTTTTTTGAAAAGTGTAAGGAAATAATTTGTTCCTAAACTTTGTAGTTAAAATACAATGTAGCATTCAACAAAAAACAAAAACAACTACAGCAAAACTTGTTTTTGCTTTTAAAAAAAGAAGAAGTAATTTTGCAAAAATTTTCATTGAAAGACGTTTTCGGGTTTCAAAAATTTGGTTTGAACTTTTAAATTTCAACATAAAAAATTTTTGCAAAACATGGCAATTCTCAAATTTGCCATAATTTTAAAATCCAAATATTTTGGAATTTTGAAGAATTGAAAAATTCTCAAAAGAAAAAATAAAGTTTTGATTTTTGTTTTTTTTTGCATCAACAAACAAATTATCGTTCATTTTTTGCTTTGAATAAAAAAATATTTTTCAACAATAAAAAAAGTGATAAATCAAAAAAGATTAGAAAAAGGTGATCAAAAAATACACTATAGTTATATAATAATAAGTTGAAAAAAAAACTGATAAAAATTTGATAATACTGTATTCAAAACTATATTTTCATTTTATCCACGTATAAAAAATATAGGTGTATTTTGATCACTGAAAAAAAGATAGACATATAAAACAGACCAGAAAAGTAGAAAAAAAATGCGGAAATGGAAACGAAATAATTAACGCCTAAAAAAAATCACAAATTTTCTTTCACTTTTTTACTTTAAACAAAGAATCTACATTGCAAAATGTTTATTTGTGCTTTGTTCAATTAGGGTTCAAAATATTTATTAAAAGTCCAAATGTTTAATTTTTTTTGAAGGACAAAATTATACTTTGATTTTATTAAACAAAAATTACAGTAGCAAATTAAAATCGTGTTTTGACTTTACATTTGAAAGGTTGCGGCTGTAATGCAAAACCAAAACGTTTTTCAAGTGATGGCAAAGTTTTTTCATTTTCTGGTAATAACTAAAATTGATTGGATTAAATTTTCGGACATTGTATATCCACTTTTTTTTAAATTTAAAAACCAAAATTTTTCAGTTAATGAAATTTTTTACCAATGCATTTTTTCTTTTTTAAATAAATTTAAATTTTTGGAAAAAGCATTTTCATACCAATTTTTTCCTTAAAAATAAAAATCTTACTTGAAATTGATTAAATAAATTTGAAATAATCAAAAAGAGTTCCATTTTTGCTAATCCTAAAAAGTTTAAATTACAACAAAAAAGATATCCTTTAAACATTTTAGAAACAAACCTTCACCCATGCATTGCCGCTTTCCAACCGAAAATGGAATAAATTCATCAATTTTTTTATATTTTTTTGTTTCTGCATCAATAAATCTTTCAGGATTAAATGTAAATGGATCAGGGAATATCTAAAATTTTTGATTACTGCAAAATTCGTTATAAGAGAAAAAAGTTACGCTTTCGTCAAAAAGTATACAACTAATTTGTGGAACAACGGATGAACCTTTTGGAACAAAGAATCCATTTATATATGTATCTTTTGAAGTTTTACGGCCAAAATTAATTGGAAGTAAATTTGCCATTCTTTGAGTTTCCTAAAATTTAAACAGTAATTTTTTGGCATTTTTCGTAAGCATAAATTTTTTCAAATTTTTTGAAAAAATTTTTTTAAAGAAGACGGGGGTTTCATAAATTTTTTGTTTTAACGTTTTTTTTCAAAATTGCACGAACCTGAAAATCAGGGAAAATGAACAATAGAAAAAAAAGTTCATGTTGTTTAAAAAAAACATTAAAATGAAAAATCTATCGAAACGTTTCAGGAATCGAAATTTGGATTTCGGACAAAAAAATAATTTCGATATTTTGACTTCTCAGAACCCCATCAGTTCCCTTTAAGTAAAATTTTTTCACTTACCGATATAAATGCATTTAAATATGGTAAACTACATTTATCATTATTTGTAATTAATCGATCCGATCCAATTATTGCATCCAATTCTGCATAAATCTTTTCACGAATTACAAAATAATGTAAATAATATAAAATTGCAAAAGTAATTGTATTTGTTGTTGTCTCTAATCCGGCAACCCATAAATCTAAGCATACATTTCTTAATTGTTGAAATGAAAATGAATGCTGATTTTCTCCATTTTTTCTTTGTTTCATTTCACGTAAAAATGCTTCACAAAAATCTGCAGATTCTTCATTTCCATTTTCTGTGCCGGATTCGGAATCAAGTTTTTGTTGATGTTTATTTATTTGAATTTCAAAATAATCATATAATTCATTCATATTTGAAACTAATTGCTTTAATTTTGATTTAAAAATTGGTAATTTTCCTATGGAATTTGGTTTCATCATTGCAATCGTTGTTAAAGGTTCCATCACGAATCGCATGTGTTGATTTAACGAGGATTTAAGTTTCGTAAATTCTTCAATTTTATCCTGCAAATTTTATGGATGTGGGTTTTTAAAAAATAGAAAAATACAATAATCCTTTTTTAATAAGTTTTAAAAAAAATTAGTTATTTTAGGTTTTTGGATGTTCGAATTTTAAATTTTAAAAAACAGATAAGTACAGTAATCCATTTTTAATATTTTTCATAAAATGGATTACTGCAGATTTATAGAAAACCGAGAAATACAGTAATCGATTTTCATCAAAATTTGAAAAAATTTGTTACTATAAAATTTTCTTGTTCAGAACAAAAAATGATAATAATCCATTTTGAACATTTTTCACAAAATGAGTTATTGTCACGTTGCGGTTTTTTTAATTGGCAACAAATTTGTGGCAAAATTTTTCTGTAAAAATGAAAACTTTTCTCGAAAATATTTCGATACAAAATGTTATAAATTTTTTCTATATATTTTGTATCCAAATTTAATCAAAAAAAGTTTTTCGTTTTTTACAGTGTAATTTCGTGACAAGTTTTATGCAAACTGAAAAATACAGCGCTAAGTTATTAAAATTAATTTGTGACTGGCATTTTTAATCAAAAACTGAAGCAGATAAAATAGCAAAAAATATGATTTTTCAGGTTCTACCATAAGAAAGCCGCCAAGTTCCCCTTAAAAGAACAAACCCCTTCAAAACGATATCCAAAAAGTAATGAATTAATAATTGATCCAACAGCTCGATCAATTTCTCCTTGAATTCCAATTGCTTCCCCATTTATTGCTTTTAATGTATCAATTAAATACACAATTTCATCCAAAACTCTTTCTTGCATCAAATTTTTTCCCATTCCAAAATTTCGAAATGTAAAAAGTACAAATCTTTTTTGTTCTAACCATAAACGTCCTTCTGTTTCAATAACACCAAAATGTCCCCCTAAAATAGCTTTTAAATGGACTATATTCTTACACAAAAAGTACATATAAAAATTTATATGTAAAATTACAGTACCTCGAACAATTTGAATTAAATCATTTAATGTAAGCCTTCCAGCAAAAGTTTCAGAATCATCAATAAAAGTTTCTTTAATAATTTTAAAATCCGTTATACAAATTGTTGGTTGAAATCCAAACCAAAAAGTAAAAACTGGGCCATATTTTTTCTTCCATTCTAATAAAGGCTGATATCCGGGTGGATTAAGCGCGAGGGAAAGGGTATTTCCAAGAATTGGAAGTGGAATTGGACCTGGGGGAAAATTTCGACGTTTCCAATAAAGCTGATCAAAAATTATTATTAAAAACAATAGCAAAATTAAAAAAATGTAAAACATTGTTTTTTGTAGAAATAAAAAGTATTTTTTAAAAAACTTATATTTATTTATTTTCCAAATCAAAAATATCAAAAAAACGAGGCGGGGCTTCAGTAGAAAAAAAAACGGTAGTGACACATTTTTTTGAAAATCATTTGTGGTTCGCCTTCTTAATTTTCTTTTCTGACGTTTTGCAATTAAATAACCAAAGTTAGCGAAGACCAAAAAAAATTGTATTTCCTTGTATGCAATTTTTTCTTTTGCATGTTTGATGATTGACTTTTACCAAAGAAAGTCAATGACACTTTTAATAAAACGTCAAAAATATTTTAGACAATCAAAAAATTTACACTAAAAAAAATTATGTAAGTTTTTTACAGTTGCATTTTAGACAAAATTACTGTAATAAAAATTTACAGAGATAAAACATTTATTTATATAATTTAACGCACCAGAAAAAATTCAAAGGAAAACAAATATGAGAATCAACAAGCCCAAAAAAAACCCCT
Organism: Panagrolaimus detritophagus; assembly: GCA_034700145.1. Taxonomy (NCBI): domain Eukaryota; kingdom Metazoa; phylum Nematoda; class Chromadorea; order Rhabditida; family Panagrolaimidae; genus Panagrolaimus; species Panagrolaimus detritophagus. Next base: position 25,258 of record JAQIXH010000018.1, read on the forward strand.
TGCAATAAAAATCTTTAATCTTCTTTTGTTGCTTGAAGAACATGGAACATATTTGTAACATCACACCAATTTAATTTGCCACGACAAAGTTCCGAAAGAGTTTTGGCAAGTTCAGCAATCTAAAAAAATGTTACACATTACTTGCAAATTAAATAAATTTTTGTGTAGAATTTTCTCATGTTTTCTTCTTCTTTTTTTCACAAACCTTACATGAAAATGAAAATAATCAGCATATGCATATGCTGATTTTTTTCATTTTTGTGTCGACTTTTTTCAGTTATGTGTAAAAAAGACCTGTGGATTACTTTCAACGTGGTTTTCACTCTTTTTCACTTCACTCAAAAAACTTTCGGAAAAGAATTTTTTTTCATTTTTTATTGTCTATGATTGATAAAAATTTTACTTTTATTAATTTGTGTTTCAAATAAGAAAAAGTGATATTTATAGAATAAATTAAGACGGATTAAACTTTTTGATAGAATCAAAAAAAAACATTTTTATTAAAAAGAAGTAAAATTCATATTTCAATTGTATATGTTTTTTTATATGTTTTTGACAAATTATTTAAAACCAAAATTTTTAAAAAAAATCCCCTTGTTTTTAATCAAAACCCGAACTTGCGACTTACGGCACGTTAAGATTTGTAAACCAATCAGCAAATGAAACATTGAGAGATTTGTTTCGAAAGTTGATTAAAAAGAAATGTACTTTTTTCAAAAAGTTTTTTGTAGCTTTATTACTTTTGTTACTGTTTTTTTTATCAAAATTATTATTTTAATTAACGATTTATTAAATGTTATTAATTAAATTACACGAATTTTTTGTCAAGCGGAGAACCTTTGTCTGTTGAGGAGCTTTGTCCTAGACTGCAAAAATGCAATAACTGAAATTTGCCTTTAAAGTAAAAAAGTCAAGCGAACCAAACCCTCCGAGCATCCTTTGCTACGAAAGTTCTGTCCTTCCGAAGCAAAGGGTTTTTGTCTAAAGAAAATCTCGGCACCCGGTTCTCTTTCACTTCAAATCAGACCTTTAATTTTGTGAAAGGACACTTAATTGATTAAAAAAAATTTTTATAAACGATTACAAATAAATTTACTCATTTGAGATACATTGCTATTATATCTGATTAAATATATTCTTATTATTATGGGAACTGAAACTAAAAGCTTAAAATCATATATTAGTAAAGAATCCACCCAACAAGTAATCTAAATGCTAAAAATATATCATTTTTTATCCATAATGTTTTAGGAAGAATATCGTAAAAAATATCCAGAATATGACGGAAGAGGAATTTTAGTTGCTATTATTGATGGAATTGTAGCAGATTTTAGTTTAAAAGGAATGCAAAAAACTACAACTGGGTTTCGAAAAATTGTTGACTGTTTCGATTTTTCTTCAAAAAGACTCATTAATATTTCAACTGTTAAAAAAGTTGAATCTGAAAATACAATATTTGGATTAAGTGGCCTCAAATTAAAAGTATGTTTATATTAGATCAGAGGTTTAAAACGTGATATGTTTGATCTAATCTGCTTAAGCAGATTAAGCAATTTTAAAGATTTCTTCTAATATGCTAAAGTTTGTAAAATTCAAGTTATTATATGTAGCCAAGCCATTTTTTAAAAAGTCGATAACACTGCATACTGCAACCACACATTGGCAAGGTTGTGCACAGTGTTGGGCAACAAAAAACTGATGCCATTATAGTTTTTAAATATCATTCTTTTTGATATATATTATTTAGCATTATTACTTCCTCACAGTTTAAGACCATAAACAACGGATTTTAAAACATTGTAAAAAAAACAGAAGGCACAAACATGGATTTCAATAGCAATTTTTCGGCATTATTAACACTATTGCTATATATAGTCTTAAAATGTGAAGAATGAATAGTGATAAATAATGTAAGAAAAAAATGATACCAAAGACTTTAAAAATGGCTTCAAGTTTTTGTAAGACGGCGGTGGGCCGTTGTCTTAAACTGGTTGCAACCATGGTTGTGTTCTCCCAAAAAAAAACAAAAAGTTTTGGAGAATTTATATTTCCTATCTAAAAAAGGTGAATCACTAACTCTTTAAACATTTACAGATTCCTCTAGAATGGAAAAATCCATCCGGAAACTGGTATCTTGGTTTATTCAAGTATCACACTTTATTCTTCAAGGACACATATAAAAGTTTAAATGTAAGTTACAGAAAAAAAATCAGTGTTTTATATTAGACAGAACAATTTGTTATTAAGAACGTACATTACGAAACTCCTCTAAATTAAAAATGGGCATAATTTCAGCAGTTAAATTTTTTATAGGAGAACATGCACCTCAAACAATTTTTTTGATGAAAGTTTTTTGATGGCCTCGATACGTGTGAGAAGTAGGGTTGCCGTCCCCCCCCCGAAAATCGAAAAAATCGGGGACGGGGAAACGGGGATCCCCGAAAATCAAAAATCCTTCGGGGACGGGGACGGGGAGAGAAAAAAATTGAATATTTTCCAATTTAAAGATTCAAAAGTGGTAAAAGTCGTTTATTATGCACAGTATTCATTAGGGGAGCGCTAATTGGATAACTTTTTAGTGATTTTTTCCTTTACTATCGAAACTTTAATTTTTTCGGGGATGAAAATCTTTCCGGACGGGGAAACGGGGATCCCCGAAAATCAGGAAGTTTTCGGGGACGGGGAAAACGGGGATCCCCGCGGGGAAATCTGGGAAACGGGGGGGACGGCAACCCTAGTGAGAAGAACATGGAACTAGGACCGAACCGGGTTTTTGTGGGGGTCATCATTTGGGTTTGATTTAAACGAAAATGATTTTCACAGATGAACTCAGCATTGGATAGGATTTTATTTTCTGCAAAATTTTTTTTAAAATTTCGACTTACCGTAAAGGTCCCGAACTCACCCTCGGGTTTTGGCATGATATATGGCCCGCATGTAAAAATGAAAATATTACAGAAAGAGATCCTATTTAATTCTGAATACCACTGTGAAAATCGTTTTTATTTAAATCAAACCCAAACGATTTGACAGCCAAAAAAAAATCGGACTTCGTGTACTTGTTTTTCCGCAAATTCCACAAAACGATTTTGCATAATTTGAAAAAAAAAGAAATGTGAATCAAATTTAGCTAATTTTCAGGAAAATGAAGAATTTCAATCTGCATGGAAGAATAGGAAAGAAGTTGAAGGGGCAAAAATTTTCCAACAAATTACTGAAACTTTATCATCACATGTTGATTGTATTGTATGGTTTGATGGTGAAAAATGGAAATGCTGTATTGATACTTCATTTTCAAAGGATTTGGGAAGTATTAAAATATTAACAAATTATCAAGATGATGAAAAAGAATATAGGTTTCTTTGGAACAAAATACCTTTTTGCATAAAAATTCACAATAAAAGAAATCAGCTTGAAATAATATCACCTTTTTATACAAGAATAAATAAAAAAGCTCCTTCATATATTACTGATCATGGAACAATTGTTACACATATTTCTGCAGGTCATTTTCCAAAAAAGCCTAAAAATGATGGTATATCTCCAGGAGCCCAAATTATTTCGATGTGTCTTTCTAATTCCATCGAGTCAGAAAAAAAAGCTGTAATTTATAAATCTCTTTTAAAGGGAGCAAATGGTTTTATACATTTTCCATTTTAACGGTTTTTTTAAATGACATAAACTTTACATTCAAGTAAAAGGAGCAACAGAAAAAGATCCTGATCGTCAGGTTCATACATTTTCGAAATAATGAAGCCGAAAATGACAATAAAAGTTGGGGAAATCATGCTCACAGCGCAATGAAGAGTCACTTTTATAAATTTTCATATCTGTATAACTTTTAATAATTTTAAAAAAGGCGTTGATCTTTTTTATCGAACATAATATTTTACCTAAAAGATCAAAGCGTTTTTTTAAATGGGGATCTTAAAAAATGATGCTCAATTATGAAAATTTATAAAAGTGACTCTTCGTCCCGCTGGTGTCCAGGCAATGAACCCCAAATTGCCCAAAACGCCAATCGGTAAAACTTTAAAATGAAAAATATATAAAACCGTTGACCCCATTTAATGCTTAAATTGGAACTATATTTTAGCTTTTGAAATGCATCGAAATGAAAGTCGAAGTTGTAAATTTTTCATTAAGATTATTAGAATCACCAGAAATATGTAAAATTATCAAGGAAATGGTTGAAAAATATGGAATTATTTTTGTAATTAGTGCAAAAAATGATGGACCACTTTACACTTCAATACAAAATGATTACCGTTTCATTCACGATAACATGATTGTAGTTGGCTCAATTTTTACTGCAGAAATGAAAAAAAAGTTTTATAAATTTGAAAATAATGATTTCCCTAATGTATTTTATTATTCATCAAAAGGTATTTTGGATACAGGTGCAAGAGGTATTTTTTCATTGTTTATTACAACTTTGGGGAAATCGTTACCCGAAATTTTGATTTCAGCTTTTTGACATCAAATTTTGACTTTGTATAACCTTGATCACAACGATGAAGGATTCAAAAAAACCAATTTTTTTTATCACGAATCTTGATACAAAAATTGTTGTTCTTTTTATGATTCACCATATGTCTGACCAGTATCATTTAAAATAACGTAAACATTTTTTAGGAGTTGATTTTGTTGCCCCTGGTGCCGTAATTACAGCCGTTCCAAAATGGTATAAAAATAAAAATGAATATTCTACTGGAACGAGTGTTGCAGCCCCATTTGTAACCGGGCAAATTGCTTGTTTACTTTCAGCTTTAAAGGCCAATTCAATTCCTTATTCTCCAGAATTAATAAAATTTGTATTGTCTAAAACGGCATTTTTACCAAAAAATTGCAGCAAATTAGAATTTGGAAATGGAATTATTCAAATAAATGCCGCTTTTGAATATTTTAAAAATTATGCTAAAATTCTTCCAAAAATAATTTTGCCGAATCCAAAAATTACTTTCAATGAAACAAAACAAAAAAAATCATTGATTTCTTTATTGAATTTTAAAGATAATAAAAAAGGAATAATATTTTTGAAAACAGAATCCGAAAATATTTCCAAAGAATTTTGTGTAACTTTGATTGCGAAAAAATGTAAAGAAATACAATGGATTTTAAAAATTGAACCAGATTCTGCAAAAGAATTTATTGAATATTCTGAAAATACAATAAATAATAAATTTTATGTCAAAATTAATACAAATAATTTACAAAATGGAAGTATTAATTATGCTGAAATTCATGGTTTTGATGTTTCTAATTCTGATATTGGTTCTCTCTTTTATTTTCCAATTACAATAATTGTTCCAGAGATTTTTAATGAAAATTCAATTGAAAAATTGATATCTTTAAACTTAAATCAAGCATATAATTTATTTTTTATTTCCCCAGAAAAAAGTAAACAATGTATTTTAAAAGTTACAAATTTGAATGAAAAACAAAATTATTTATTTGTTAAATTTGCTGATATTAATAGAATATTTGTATCTGATAAAGAACGGCTTAATTTTACCACAGAAAAAAATGTTTGCAATTGTTATTTTCCAGCCAAAGAACAAAAAATCTATGAAGTATCTTTTTATCAAACGGGATTCACTGAAACTCAAATGTATAAAATGGAAATTTGTTTTAATCAAATTGTTACAGAGCAAAACAAAAACACAAATAATCAAAAGAAGAGGAAATGCAAATTTTTAACATTTTTTGACAAAATTTTCTTTAACTTTAGCACTACTTGGATATCCTGGGTTTCATCCTTTACTAAACAAAATAGCTGAATTATTTAAGCGGAAAAATAGCATATTTACCAACGAAAAATTACTGTAAAAAAGTTGTCAAAAAATTATAAATTTTATATCAGCTTGTAGCCTTGCTCTTCTTTTATCATATACAAATAAAATAATTTTTATTAATATTTTTAACATTACATTTTAAGCATAAATAAAGTGTAACCTTTTTCTTTAAAAGTGCCCACTCATCGCGCTGTGTGGTTTTCCTTTTATCTATTTTCTGACGTTTCAAAAAAAAAAACGTTTTGCAATTAAACAACCAAAATTAGCGAAAACCAAAAAAAATTTCCTTGTATGTAATTTTTTGTTTGCATGTTTGATGATTGACTTCTTTTTTTACCAAAGAAAAAGTCACAGAGAATCAAAAAATTTACACTAAAAAAATGATGTAAGTTTTTTACAGTTGTATTTTAGACAAAATTACAGTAATAAAATTACAGAAAAAAACATTTATTTATATAATTTACCGCACCAGAAAAAAATCAAAGGAAAAAATATGAGAATCAACAAGCCCAAAAAAACCCCCTTGCAATAAAAATCTTTAATCTTCTTTTGTTGCTTGAAGAACATGGAACATATTTGTAACATCACACCAATTTAATTTGCCACGACAAAGTTCCGAAAGAGTTTTGGCAAGTTCAGCAATCTAAAAAAATGTTACACATTACTTGCAAATTAAATAAAGAAAAAACTTACTTCTAAACGAACTTGTTGCATTGAAGATAAATCACGAAGTGTAACAGTATGTGGCTTTTCAATTGAATCAAAATCAACAGTAACAGCAAATGGAATACCTATAAATTAAAGGTTGTCAAACTCTGATGAAAAACTTGCTAATTTACCTAATTCATCTGTACGAGCATATCGTTTGCCAATTGAGATTGCACTTTCATCCATGCGATAGCTTATTTGTTGTTTTGTAAGTTCTTCACGGACAAGATTTACAACAGGTTCTAATGTATCTGCAGCAGTAAGAGGCAATATTGAACATTTATACGGAGCAACAAGAGCTTTCAAATCAAAGTACTAAAATAACAAGCTTTTATAAGGCATACAGAAATTTAAACATACGGTACGTTGTTCATCATTTTCACGTTGTTTGAAAGAATGTTCAAGGACAGCATACAAAATTCGACCAATACCAAATGATGGTTCAATAACCGATGGAACCAATTCTTCAACATGGAGAGTTTTTTGTTCTTCTTTTACAGTAACCATTTCAGCAGTTAATGAAAATGTTTTACCATCTTGTGAATGAAGTTCATATGCTTTTTTTGCAGCAATTGCATCACCAAGTTTCTTCATTTCGCTTTCATCAAGTTTTTCCAAAAGTGTTTTAATCTAAAAACAAGCAAAAGATAAATTTGCACAAAGTATACTGTAATTCAACAAACCAATTTACCATCAGCTTTAAACTGTTTGCCAATAACACCCATATTTGGAACAGGAATCATTTGAGTAATATTTTTAGGTTTTGGTAATGGCTTTGTTGCAACCAATTTAACATTTGTTGCTTTTGCATGTTGTTGAAGATCAAAGCAACTTCTATCTGCATGTCCAACACATTCAATCCAACCATATGATGTTAAAATTTCTGCATCCCAACAATCTTGTGCATAATGTGCCATTTCATTGCCCATATGTTGACGGAATCGAAGACGTTCAGGATCAATACCAACAGCAACAAGATAAAGGAATGTTCGAGCCATATAATATCCCAATGTTTGATTATTAATCATACCAGATTCAACCGCTTCAGAAAGTTTAACAATTCTTGCAGCTTTTCCATCCATTTGATCACAGGCAGAATAAAGCTTTAAAAACATATCACCAACTTTGTTGAATTTTGGATGACTTTTATCAGAAGGATCAACGAAATGCTCAATTTCACCTGAAAAAAGATAAAGATTAAGGTTGTTATCCTTCTTAAAAAAAAGTAAAACGAACACATTGTAAATTCTCGAACACGAATAAGGCCTTGACGAGGTGAAATTTCATTACGAAAACCAGTACCAATTTGGGCAGCAGCAAATGGAAGTTTATTCTAAAAATACATTCAATTATAAAACCCAACAAAGAAATAAACAAACTTGATTAAATTCATATAACCGTTTGAAATTGATAAAAATACCTTGTGCAGTTTCAGGTCGAAGATAAGCTTTAAAATCACCAGTTGGACCAATTTGTGATGGAAACATAAGATTGAATTGCATTGGTTCTGATACTTCATTACCAGTAATGGGAGATTTAAAATTAAATTTTCGAATAACTTTATTCATATCATCATTGCTAAAGCCATCAAGTTTGACCAAAATATCATTCAATTCTTCCTTTGTTTCTGCAGTAGTTTTTTTATCCTTCAAAAGTGCTTCAGCATGATTCTTAATTAAATGATCAGCTCGAAAGCATTCACCAGTTTTAACATCTTTAACCATCCAATCAATAAATCTTTCAACATGTCCACTTGCTTTTAAAACAGCTTCAGGTGTTAAAGATGAACATTCAACTTCAAGCATACTTTCTTCGAGAATAAAATGTTTTCTCCAAACATCTATCATATTCGATTTTAATGCACAACCCATTGGACCGTAATCGTAGAGACCAGCAACACCACCATAAATAGCAAAAGATTGATCATAGAAGAATCTTCGCTTCAATAAATCTTCCATTTTAAGACGATCAAAATGTGCACCTTTTGGTGCATGTTCAATTTCAGCATCTTCAAGCTTTTTCTTTAAGGCTTTTAAATCGAAGACAGCTTTAGCAACATCATTTTTATCACCATTTTCTGCTTTTAACTTTCTAACCAAATCTCCAGCAGCTTTTACTTCAGCTCGAAGAGGTTCGAGTTTCTATAAATGGCACAACATTATTAAACATGTTAAATGTAAGCTAAACTTACAGCTTCAACGTCTGCACTAGCCATGAGTTTAAGATAATTTGAAATTCGTACTTGATACTTTTTTGAAAAACGTTCAGCAACTTGCTTATTCTTTGGAGCCTAAAAAAGAATATTGTTAAAAGATACAAATAAACAATAAATAAAATCACTTTAGCTTCTTTCGCGAAATAACGATAAACGGTCTTTAGCTGTTTGGTAACAGTAAAATATGTAAAAAGCATACACCCAAAATGTATCCTAAAAAACCACCACCAAAATTAAAATATGCAAATAATTACAAAGAAATAAATAAAGCGTAAAAAGCGAAAGTGAAAAGCAAAGGCATTCAACAAAGTGAAAGAAAAGTCGCGATGCCGTCGCCTGCCAAAGAAAATCCACGAACAATGGAATTGAAAAAAGCAAAAAAGTTAAAACGTCAAAAAATGTAAGTTTATTTTTTATATTTTAGCCTATAAATTAATGATTGTTTTAGTAATACTAAAGAACGAACTGATGATATCCCAAATTGTCCAAGTCTTGAAAGCATACAATATTATGATAACTTTTATGATGCTGATGGGTAAGTTTAATATCTATGAAAAGCTTATAAAAATGAATAATATGCTTTTAGTGCAAGTTCCGATATTAGTGAATGGTCAATTGCTGGTGAAGAAGATACTAATAATAATGCAGCAAACATTAAAAAAGCTAAAGAAGAATTTGCAAAACAACTAGATGAACGTCAACGTGAAAAAGATTTGGAAGAAGTTTATGGTAGTAGTATTTATTCAATATCTTCTAGTGATGATGAAGAAGAAGAATTTAAAGATGCAGAAGAAAAAAAGATGGATGCCCGTACAAATGACCCATTTCCGAATAATCAATGGGAAATGTGTCGTGATTGTTCAACAGAAGAATATGATCCTGAAAAAGAAGCTGAAGAACGTGCACGAGCAGAACGGCGTCGGCAAGAAACTCAAGAACTTTATGATAGCCTCATAGATGCATCTGTATCAATTGGTAAACAAGCAGCAATTTTATTTGCAAAAATAATTAATTATAGTGCAGAATATCCTGTAAGCCTAAAAAGTTTATATATCCTTAAACTTAAAAATAGCATATTTTAGACTCCTGCTGGAATTGCACTCATCATTTTTGGTCTATATTTTACAGTAATTTATCTTGAAATGTCTGTTGCTGCACTTGCTGAATGGTGTATTCAATGGTTTTGGCCAACCACACGTCTATTTATTCGTTGCTCTGAACGTTTACTTACAAAAATGGCTGCATTCCTTCATGAAATGGATGATATTGGACAGGTTAGTTAGTACTACTAAAGTTTAAATAGTTACATGATAAAATATTGCAACTTAAAATTAATCCTATCATTTTTTTAGTCAACCTATTGTGATATGGCAAATTTATGGTGTGAACGATATGAAATGCTATGTGAATACAGATGCAGATTCATTGATATGGCATGGGAAAGAGCACGATATTAAAGTTTTAAAGCAAAAAGAAGGTGAACAAGTCATCCTAATCGCGTAAATCGTTTTTTAATAATTGAATATAAAGCGTGTATGTTGAAAAATGTTGAATACTTTTTGTTAAAGTTATAAATAAAAGTTTAAATAAAAAAAGTTGTAATAAATATAGATGTAAAGTAATAAAGGCAAATATATTTTAAAAAAAATGAGAGGAACAAAAAAGTTTTTACATCATTGTTGGATTTTTGGAGTTGGAGAAATCTTTGCAGTGTGCAACATTGGCGGCAGTTTGCTAAACATTAGCAAACACTGAAATCTTTTTTCGAAAATTTTGTTAATCACTGTTGCACAACTTTTGATAACAAATTCATCATCATTTTTGGGGAATTTTGCATAACTTTTTTCCTTAATCAACAAAAAAAATTAAAGATTCATTTGTTATAAGTGTAAAAGAAAGCAGAAAGGAATATTCTTTTTAAAATTGTTGATGAAACAAAAAAATTAAGTGACGGTTTTTTTTGACAAAGAGTAGGTAACAGGATACTGTAATGACAATTTTTTTTAATTTAAAAAAACCGTTTTTTCAACTGGTAAAAGATTTTGTTTTATCTGCCTTGAAGTTCATCATCTAAGGAATGAGATTGGGAAGATTCTGAAAAAAATAGAAGAGCGTAGTTATAAATTATAATTTCATGTCTGTGTTTAAAATCGGCTTTTTTCCCATCTTTTAAGTTTTTAAGCTCATAAAGAATATTACCAAAATAAAATGTTGTTTCAAATTCTTCTGAAGGTGGACATGACATAATATCTTGTAAAATGACTAAAATTAATTTTTTTGTTTGCTTTTAAAATTTAGAAAAAAATCTTTAAAAATATCATTTCAATTTTGAATAAAAAAAGGCCGAAACAAAAATCGAAATTACCAAAGTAATTTTTTCTGCCCGAAATCAAAATACCGAGATTTCGATTTGGACTTTTTCTGAAATCAAAATTTTGATTTCGTAAAACCCTGGTTTACAGATGCAAATTTAAAGAACCTTTTTCAAACATAAAATTTTTACACCTTTTCAAACATGCATTCTCTCCAAACTGTGTACTGTACATGTAAAAAAAATTCATTGTAAGCGTTTTTTTTTGTGGTATACTGTAACAAAAAAAAATTTATTGCATTATTTTTAACTTTCAACTTTAGCTGACATAAAAATTTGAACGTTACCCAATTTTTTTGCAGCACTTTTTTGAAAAAAAGGTTTTAAAACGAAAAATCTTTGTATCATCGAAGAAGAAAAAACGCAATATTTTATTTGTTAACGACAAATGCGGGTACTCCGTTTTTTATTATTTTATATTTATTAATTAATTACTTAAAAAATGTCAGAATTATCAGCTGAAGATCTTAAAGCCAAAGGTAATCAATGCTTCAAGGAAAAACGTTTCCATAAAGCCATCTCATATTATTCACAATCATTGGAACAAAAGCTGGATCATGTTGTTTTATCAAATCGTTGTCAATCATATCTTTCACTTAAATAGTAAGTTTTACCCTTTTCCTTCTTTTTTCATCATTTTCGTTTATAGCTATGAAGCAGCTTTAACAGATGCAAGTGAATCAATTCGATTAAATCCAGATTTTGTAAAAAGTTATTGGCGTCGTGCTTTAGCTTTAACAAATCTTGGAATCCATTCAAAAGCAAGAGCAGATTTAAAGCATATCCTTGAAGTTGAACCTGAAAATAGAGCTGCTCAAGAGCTTTCATTAAAGATTTCAATTACTGTAAGTTTTATCTACATGTATTGTCTTTTGTGCTTTATAACATGTTATGTTTTAGTATGATAAACCAATTGTTCCAATTGAAATTTATGATAAAAATCCATATGTTCGATCAACAAAACCTCTTACTCGAATTCCTGTCGCTGAAAAGGAATCAGATTTTGATTCGGGTGTATCAACAACTACATCCGAAGCTGGCTTAACTCCATTACAAAATGAACAAACAACAAATGACCACGTTGCTACAGCTTCGGTATACTTTCTGCTTTATACTCCATATAAAGATCATTTTTTTAGGTTGTTGATGAACCTCTACCACCACCTGCAATAACTGCGGATCAATTTTCTGTTGCTTGGACATCCATCAAAGACAATCCGCAGAAATTTTTGGAATATTTTTTAATAATTCCAATCTCATCTTTTGATGAATTATTTGCACCTGGTGTTGAACCTGAATGGATTGAAACAATACTTATGGCATTTGAAAATGAATATACCGGTAATGAACAAATTTTATATTCTTTGGAAAAACTTACAACTGCACCAAGATTTGAAGTTTGCACAATGTTTTTATCTGATAAAATGAAAATGGATCTCAAAAATGCCCTTCAAAAATTCTCATCATTAGAAGAATATTCTTCAATTATATTAAAGATCTTTGAAGGTTTCGGTGTTAATATTGATTAAATTTATGTGTGTGCAGTTTTTCTTTTAAAATTGAGCAAATTAGTACAGTATCAACTTTTATCGAGGAGTTTTTTTTTTGACAAATGGTGACTCTTTGCCAAAGGTTCTTTCTTTAGAAATTTCTTTGCTACTTCGTGCTCGTGTTTTAAAGAAAATTGTTTTGTATCAATGTGTTTTTAATTTTGTTGATTTTATGAAATAAATTTATGCTACAAAATTTAATTAGAGTAATTGAAGTTTTTATTAAAGCTTTAACGATGCTTATCGAATACTTATGGTTCTTGTTTCGTTTTTACGCGTTTACTCAATTTTTTGCGTTTTTTATGAAAATATGCTTGTCGACGATTCCTTTACCACATTTTAATTCCCTTTGTTTTTTTAGATGTATAACGGTATTGGTCTTCAAACTGCTCGTGGAAGTGGAACAAATGGCTACGTCCAAACAAATCTTTCACATTTACTTTTTTCTCGAGTAAGTTTATACTACACTAATATTTTACAACTCCATTAACGGGCTCCATTTTTAGCAACGTGAAGAATACAATGCTGAAGCAGATCTTGCAAAGAATGAAGCTGAAATTACAAAGGGTCCAAATAAAGAATTATTAATGCATGAATATAAACGTCGAATTGAAATTAAATGTGTTGAATTTGAAGATTTAATGGAAGAAAAGGGTTTTGATCCACAAGAAGTTGAAGAAAAAGTTAGCGAATATCGTAAATTATTACTTGCAGAATTTGAAGCTGGAAAAATGGATTTGGAAAAAGAATTAGATGATCGAAATTCACATTCTCGTGCCCATTTAGCTAAAGTTGGTCGAGATCGTTTCAGAAATGCTATGGGAATCGAAGAAGGATATAAAGCTGGAAGTTCATTTGAAAAGTAGGTTTTTGATTTTTTGTAATTTAAAATTCAGGGTGCACTAAAACTTCCGCAAGTTTTACCTCATTGTATCCATGTTCTAAATGTTTTATCTTTTTTTAGGATTCGAAAAGTTGGTGATGAAAGTGAAAAGAAAGCAACAGAAGAAGTTAAAAAGGAAGAGAAAGAAGCTGAAGAAAAGCAAGCAAAAATTGCTCAATTAATGGAAGAAATTGAAAAAGAGGAAAAGCTTGCACAACTTGCTAAAAAAGTTAAGAAAGAACAAAAAGATAAAAAGAAGAAGAAAAGATCGCGGAAAGAAAGTTCATCATCATCTTCTTCAGATTCCGATGATCATAGATCACATAAAAAGATCAAGAAAGAAGAAAAAGATAGAAAAAAGAAGAGAAGCCGCAAAGAAAGTACTTCATCTGCATCAGATTCAGATGAAAAGCAACATCAAAAAAGAAAACGCCGAAATTAATTTTTTTTTTCATTTGTATTTATTTTTATACATCAATAAATTCATTACATTTACAATACAAAATTAGTGACCAAAATTACATTTACAAAATTAGTGACCAAAACGACGAGGTAGTAATCCATGACTTCGTGTAGAACGTTGGCGATCATCACGAGATGGACTTTGACGATTATCAATTGAACTTCGACGATTAGCAAGAATATTATCACGATTAGCATCTCGTTGAGAAGGTTCCATTAAACCATGACGAGGAGGAAAAGGAAAACCTTTTCCACCAGGACGCAAGTATAACCCAGGTTTACGTGGGACGTCATCATCTTCACGAGTTGCAATACCAGTTCGAAAAATGTCAGAAAGTGGAGTAATATTTTCATCTTGCATAACAGGTTGAGGACGTTGTTGAACAGCTGCTTGTGGACGTGAGAATATACTTCCAGGTTGTTTTTTAATTCGGAATTTTTCAGGTAAAAAATTTGGATTTCTTTCTTGCCATAATGCTGATATTCCTTTAGGTAAACTTCCAGAACCTATTCCAGGAGATCCAGGTACACGATTTTGATTAGAAGTTGGACGTCTCTAAAAGTAATAACATTTGAAGTGCAGGTTCAAAAAAAAAAAACTTACAGGTACACCTGTAACACCAGCTCCACCCCAATCATCATCAGAATCATTCACTTCTACAGCTCTTTCATTCTCAGATTCAGAATCAGCATAAACTTCGAAATCTGGTTCAGTTTTTTTAATTTTTCCTTCTGCTTGTTTTTCTTTTGCCAAAGCCAATTCATATTCGAGTCTTCGAATGTAGTCATTCAATTTTTGTTGCTAAAAATAGAGATACCGTAAAAATGTTTTAAGAAAAGAAAGACTTACCTCTTCTGGAACAACAAAATCATTACCAAAAAATGATTGACCTCGAGGAGTTTGGGGAGGTGGAGTTATTGGTTTACCAAAACCATGGCGAAGACTACCTTTTGGATCTCCCTACAAAAAATAAAGACGATAAAAAAGTCAGCAAAAACAAAACTTACAATTTTTAATGGTTTCAAAGCAGCTGAACGACGACGAGTTAAAAGAGCTGAACGACGAGTTAAAGGAGCTGAACGACGAGTTGGACTTTTATAATTTGAATCAATAACAACATCTTTAACACGATTCTTATTTAAATCATTTCTTCGTGGAGTAGCACGTGCAGATAAAGCCTTTCTATTTGAAGAACATGGAGTACGAGGTAATAAATAATTAACTTCACGAGTTGAGTCACTAGTGCTTCGGGTACTGCTGCTAAGAAGGCTATTTCCAGATGAAGAACGTGCAGATAAAGCCTTTCTATTTGAAGAACATGGAGTACGAGGTAATAAATAATTAACTTCACGAGTTGAGTCAATAGTGCTTCGGGTACTGCTGTTAAGGCTATTTCCAGATGAAGAACGGCTTGAAGTTTGTTGTTGTTCGAAACCAGAAACACGGTTCATAAGACTATTTCCAGAAGAAGAACGGCTAGAACTTTGTTGTTGTCGGAAAGCAGGAGTACGACATGATTTAGGACGAGCAATAGGACTTGAAACATGTTCCCAATCTTCCAACTTTCTTTCACTTTCACCAAAAAGACGAGCACGACGATGATTTTGAGCAGGAGCAGGATAATTTAGAGTAGAAGCAGGACTACTTGGTGAAGGATCACGACGAAATGCTGAACAATCTTGATGATCCATTGATGAATTACCACGACGATCCATTGATGAAAAAATAAATCAGTAATCAATTCAGTTGAACAACAGCAAGCAAGCAACCAATTTGTTCAGTGATAATCAATACAAAAAGGCGGAAAATAGAGTGAATTTTTGCTTATATATTGCATTTTGAGAAGTGAATGAATATGTAAAAATTCATTCAAATTTTGTAATTTTCACGTGTACAAATTTTTTTTAAAAAATGAAAAAAGTTTTTTTTGAAAAACAAAAAAGAAAAAAAAACACAGCAAAAAAATGTTAGTAGATACTGTAAAGGTTCTCGAACGGAATCGTCGCTCTACATTTTTATTTTTTTAAAGCCTTTTTGACAGCTTTCATTCATTTTTGAACTTTCTGAAAGTTGGACATTGGACGAAAATGCGGCTTCTCTTTATTTTATCTTTAACATTACTTTTTCATGCTTTTGATTTTCGAACTATTAACAAAGGTTAGCTTAATTAGCAAGGCAACAACTTGGAAGTGGATGGGCGAGGAGTTTTACCTACCAAAAAGGTTACCATAAAGTTTATTCCGTACCAGGTAAAATGAGACGTTTTCTCCCCCATAGTTTCATCCAAGTTGTTGCTCTGTAATTGTTACAATAATCTCACCTACTGTCTCATTTTTTAGTAGAATCAACAACTCGACGACCTTTAACATCTCTCTCTGAAAATGGTTCACCACTTGATTATGATGGTGCTTCAACAAATGATATTGTTCCATCAGATTCTGTTATACAATTGCCACCTATGATTGCAGAAGTTCAAGCTCTTCCAACTGATTGTACAAAAGATTGTTATAGAAAATTACAACTTTCTCTTCGTACTGCAAT
>JAQIXH010000019.1:0-40201 GCA_034700145.1 Panagrolaimus detritophagus
TTCCTTTTTTTCAAAAAATAAACAATTCGTAAAACGCCAAGTCTTGAAAAAATGGCGTAAAAATGGTCTAATAATGGTCTAATAATGGCGTAAGAATAAACCATTTTTAGGCCTTTCTTCCGCCATTTTAATGCATTAAACGGCCTTTCTTCCGCCATTATTTTTAAAAAATGCTAGTTCGGGAAAGAAGAAGAAAAAAGGGGAAAAGAGAGAAAAAGCAGACGCCGCCTGCCATTTGCCATTACAAAGATTTTTTTTGAAAATCTTTTTTTCATCGGAAGCTTGCATTTTTTAAAATTTGTTGAATATTAAAAAATCTTTACTCTTTTTTTTCTTGAGTTTTTTCCCGACTTTCAACTTCATTATGATTAGCTGCCGACGACTTTTGGCTTTTTTTCATTTTTTATATTTTTTCAAGTTTTTTTTTCAATATTAGCCTATTTTCGAATAGGGTGGCATTATTAAAAGTGGCAAAATTAGAGCTTATTAGATCACATGAAGTTGCATAATACATGTGATAAATAACCATAGTAAGTTGCAACCATCTGTAATATGCCCTATTCGGACAAAATTTGAGCTAATTTATTTTTGTTTTTGCCAAATTTTTTTTGCATAATGTTTCATGAAACATTTTATCTGTCAAATTATTCAATCCACATAGTTGTAAAAATTTTTTAACAGACATTTTGCAAAAAAAAATATTTTGCTGAAATTTCTTATGATAAAAAACAAAATTAGTTGCTTTAAAAAAACTTTTGAAGCATACTTCTCAGATTTTTTGTGAGGGTGTTTTTGACAGCTTGTTTCCTGCTTCTTCTTGCCCTTTTTTTGCCATAATTGAATATGATGCTTAAAAAATGACTTTTCCCCACTCTTATATTTTTTATATAACCACTTGTTATTTGTCAAAAAAACAGAAAAAAACATAAATATCAGAAGTCAGAAAAAAAATTTCCATGGCTATCATTTCTTTGAAATCTTTCAAAAATTCTATTCACTTTTGTTGTTTTAAAACTTCGAAGAAAAATGAATCTTTGAAGTTTAGCTTTTTTTATACGATGCTGCTTTTTCTTTATTTAAGTTTTGTGAGAAAAAGTCACTTTTATTCATTCAACTTTATTTCTCTTCATTTAAAAGCTGCAAGTAAGTCAGTTGATTAAATACGGTAAATATACTTAAATAAAAATCACTTTTATTTTCTCTTAAAAAAATAATAAATAAAAATGTTTTGCCAACACTCTTAACTTCTTTTTTTTTATGTTTTTTTAAGTGAGTCCCGCCACCTCCTCCGCCTTTAACATTTTTTTAAAAAAATCTTTTAACTCTCCGAAATGAACTTGAAATTGTCGAGAGGAAAGAAGAAGTGATCAGAGGTAGTAGTAGTTGTTGTAGGTTAGTAGGAGTAACTTAGCTCGTTTACACATTGTTTTAACTTAAAAACCCAAAACAAATTATATTTTTTTTCGCCTTTTTTTGTTACCGATTTTGTCTCAAAATTTGCGTTTTTCTTTCTTCATCTTTGTCCTTATTTTTCTTTGTTATACTTTTATCAGTATCTTTTTTTGCTCTTTGTTGTTCTTCTCTATCATTATCTTTTTTTCATTGCGGAACACAAACTTAAAATAACTATAAAGAAATAAGAAAAAAAATGACTAAAACATAATACCTAATTTTCAAAAAGTTTTTAAAAAAGGAATAAAAATCAATTTTCTTTAGCCTTTTTTTCCATGTTGAGCAGTTTTTAAACCTTTTTTCTTCAATATTTTGGTCTTTGAAAAGCGAGACAAAAAAATAAATCTTTGAGGTATCTCTCTTGAAGAAGAAGAAGAAGCACCCAACTGTGGGAAAATTTCACAGACTTTTTAGTCATCTTCTTTTTTTCTTACAGATGCCTAAAGCTAACTAACTCTTTTTTTTGCATTTCAAAGAGGGATTTTCCAAAATTTTTTTTCTTATTATTGTAAATATTTAATGGTAGTAATATTTTTTGAGTAACTTTTTTTTTCATTTTTCACAAAGCTTATTTTTGATGACAACAAACACTTATTTTCAAAACTGAAAATTTTATGTTACTATCATTGAATTTCAGCTCAATAAATCATTGGATTCTTAAAAACTGTATTTTAGACATTGTTATTAATATTTGTTGTTTGCAATATGTCCTTGTGTTTATTAACAACTTGCTATTTTTTAAGCTTTTAAGTTTAGAAAAATACAAATAACAATTTTTTATAAAACAGATTTTTAATGATAGTAAACATTTATTTCTATATGAAAAAGCGTTGCTATCATGGATTTTCAGCTCAATAAAAAAGCATATTTTAAAAAAAGTTTTTCCAGTAATTATGGTAAAAAAGATTTGTAAAGTGTTTTTATGACTGAGGGTAGGTATTATTAATTATATGCACTTAAACATTTTAGCTATAATAACTAATATTTTTTAAAAAATTTTATAAACCTTATTTTTAATGAAAGTAACACATAATTTTTATTTTTCAAATTTTTAAATTACTATCATTAAGTTTCAGCTTTATTAAAACATAGCATAATTTCTTTGATAATTGCTTATAAAAGTTTACTTTTCTTTTGTAAATCGTTTCACGCTGACTGTCACTTGTCAGTTCTTTGTTGGTATAATTGATTGGTCGAAAGGGGGGGGGGGATAGGTTGCAATTAAGTTTTAAGCTTTTTAGCTTCCTTCTTTTAAGTGACTTCCACTTTAAGCATTTTTTTCTCATAACCTTTTTTTTAAATGTACGCATCAAAATTGTTTATTTTTGGCACTTTTAAAATTTTTTAAAAAAATTTCGACTACACGTTGTAGTTTATTTTATGCTGTTAAAAAAAGCAAAAAATAAATTTTGACGTTTAATGTGATCTTGATAGATTAACGACATACATTGTTTTAATGACGACAATTCAAAGTAGAAATGGGAACAAGGAAAAAGAAAAAGCGAACAAGCCACGAAAGAAAAACTTTTGATTTTTTTGCCACCACCTGGGGGACTTTGGATTAAAGCCATGTTATTTTTACACTTTTTTTCCTCTTAAAGTGGTGTCTTTAGAGTGTCAAAAAAAATTAGGCTTTAATGTTGCAAAAAAAAGAATTTTTAAAATAATTTTGTTTTATGTCAAAAAATATGCTTGATTGCTCTTCTTTTGTCGGCATTATTCTTTTTTTATGTTTTGGCCTCTTTTATTAAAATTCTTCTCATTTCTTTGTGCTTTGAAAAAGAGATCTAAAAAGGTGAAGTGAGAGACGAGAACGGAAAAAAGTAAATAAAAACCACCCGAACCATTTTACCTGGGCTTATTTTTGCCCGTCTCCGGAAGTTTGGTAAGTATCGTTGACGGATGACAACAGAAAGAACGATTTTGAAAAGAAGAAGGGAAAAACCAACAATTGTTTTCTTTGCTTTTTATGGAAGCTTCGAACATTTTTGCTTTGTTGCATCAAAAGAAGGAAGGGGTCATTTTTTGATTGTTCTTTGATTGCCTTTATTTTTGTTTGTTTATAAGATTTTTTAAAAATTTATAAAGCTTATTTTTAATGATAGTAATTATTTATTTTTATTTTTCAAATTTTTAAATTACTATAATTGATTTTCAGCTTTATGAAACATTGCATATTTTTTTTGGTAATTGCTTACAAAAGTTTGCTTTTCTTTTATTTGCAGTTATCACTATAAAAATTATCCAATTTTTTGTTTTTTTATCTTTTGATGATCAATTCCAAAAACTCCTTCGCATGTTCCATTCTTTGAAAAAAAGTGAAAAGCAGTGAAATTTGATTTCCTGTTTTTATCCCTTTTCTTTATTATCTCTGAAACGTGATTCTGTTTTTTCCAATTCCTCCCAATTACCACTACTCTATTACAAAAAAATATGTTGTCTCTGAATTATCTCATTTTTTGTTAATTCAAGTTTCTTCAATAACTTTGAAAAAATTTACTTTTTGGATTGCCACCAACTGTTTTTTCTATTCTTTCTTTTGTTATTTTTTAAAAATTTCCCGCTGATTTTAATGCATTTTAAATTGCTTAGATTTGGCTTAAATGAGGCAGACTACACATATTTTTTTAAAAAAACAGCTGCCATGTATTTTCTAAAAATCGTCTGTAACGAGTTTAAACACATTAATTCCCCTCAAGAGAATTTTGTTGCTTTACTTTACTTTTTCACAATGCAACTTTTTTATATTTTGTTTTTTGTGATTTTTATAAAGAAAGTCCTCATCGAATTTTAAAGTCTATCTTCTTCGGCGTTGCGTGAATCATTAGCTTTGCTTTTTTTGCTTCTTTTTTTTTCAAGAAGCCACTAACTTTTGCTTCCTTTTTGACAATTCTTATGTTTCGGAAAAAAAAGAAGAAGAAAAAGGAACGCAAATATGCCGTGCCTATCTTTATTTTTACAAATTTGTTTCTCTCTCATTCTCAATTCCAAAATGAAAACTTCTTCATTTTTTTAGGGAAAGATTTTAACCACCACAAAAAAGACTGCTGCTGCTCAAAAAAGAAAAAAGAAAGCAAAAAAGAAGCAACAACTGTAAAAAAGAAAAAAAAACAAAAGAACTATAAGGACAATTTTTAAAATTGTCCCCCTCAAACAAATATATATTTTTTTGTTTAAATAAATCATCAAAAAAAGTAATTCAATTTCAATGCTAACAAAAAGTTAACAGTAAATTTATCAGCTAAAATTCCATATTTTTAAAATACAGTATTTGAATTTATATTTATATTTAAAAAAATAATGGGTTTGCGAACCCCACTTCTTTCATTTAGTTTTTTATTACAGGTATTTTTTATTTATTTGTCTTGGAACAGATTACCGTAACATAAATTTTAGGCTTTAATTTCATTACTTGGTACTTTTTTTACTGCTGCTGCCGCTGCTGCTTCCTCGCATCAATCAAACATTCCAGTTGAAGTCCAATTAAAATATGGTAGAATAAGGGGACAGGTTTGATTACTGTACGTCCTGAATTTATGGAAATTTACTCTTTTAGGAATCAATATTTTTGCATAAACGGGTTCGAAGTTATCTTTCTGTGCCATTTGGAGAGCCACCAATTGGAGATATGAGATTTAAGCCTCCAGTTGCAAAGCGCCCGTGGAATCATACAATTGATGCTTCACATTTAGCACCCGCATGCTTTCAAGGTCGTGATACATATAATGAATCATTTTGGGGTTCTGAAATGTGGAATGCCAATACTCGAGTATCAGAAGATTGTTTATATATGAATATTTGGGCTCCTGCTGAAGCAAATAATTTAACAGGTACTTTTGGGGTTTTCGTTCCCTCATTTAAAAAATTTTTTACAATTAATTTTTTTATATAGCTGATTTTTGATGATAGTAAACATCTTTTTTAAAACTAAAAATTTGCGTTACTATCATAGATTTTCAGCTCAATAAAAAAATTATATTTAAAAAAAACATTTCAGTAACAATAATAAAAAAATTTGTAACGCGTTTTTCTGTCTATTATTAATTACATGCACTTAAACTTTTTAATTATAATAATTTAAATTTTTTACAAAGATTATTTAAATGAAAAAACTTCTTTTTAGTGATGGTTTGGATATTTGGTGGTGGATTTTTTGCTGGCTCGCCCTCTTTAATTTTATATGATGGAAAAGCTTTGGCGTTAACAGCAAATGTTGTTGTGGTGAATATTAATTATCGACTTGGACCATTTGGTTATATATATTTTGATCATCCAGATGCACCAGGAAATATAGGAATGCTCGATCAACAACTTGCATTTTATTGGATTCGTGAAAATATTGCTCGATTTGGAGGGAATCCTGCTTCGATTTCTCTTTTTGGTGAATCGGCTGGTGCTTCATCAATTGTTGCACATTTAATTGCTCCAGGATCAAGAGGAATCTTCCATAATGGAATTCTTCAATCTGGAAGTCTGGACAATAAATGGAGCTTAGATTCACCAAAACGTGCATTGGAAAAAAGTCATCAATTAGCCGATTTAGTGCAATGTAATCGAACTACTGTAATACATACTTTTAAGGATCTTAACACGAAATTTCAAAATGATATAATTTTAGGTAACAGCAACAATAAATTGTTTAAAGGAAAGAACCCCAGAAGAACTTTTGGCACAAATGTGGAATTTAAATCTTGGATTCTTAGAATTTCCATTTGCAATTGTTTCAAGGGATCGAAATTTTTTCCGAGAATTTGATGCATTTACTGCTTTAAGAAAAAAGCAATATCGAAGAGATGTCAATCTTATGATTGGAGTTAATCATGATGAAGGTTTGTTTACTTTAATGTTTTTTTTGAAAAAAGTTGCATTAGCTAAATTATTATTTTTTGTCACTGAAAATGTTTAAACATAAATTATGCACATTTTTCATTACTTTATTTTTTTTATTTAATTTATTTTTCACTCCAGGAAAGGCTGAGTGGGCAAAAAAGTCTACTTCAAAAATATACAACTTTTTTAAATATTATGTAGTTTCTGGGTTACACGGACAAAAAATTAATTAATTTAATTAAATAAAAAAGTTTATTGTAGGGGAAAAATTTTTTGTATTATTACAAAACGGATTTTTAATAAATTAAA
The DNA here is from genome assembly GCA_034700145.1 of Panagrolaimus detritophagus. Lineage (NCBI taxonomy): Eukaryota > Metazoa > Nematoda > Chromadorea > Rhabditida > Panagrolaimidae > Panagrolaimus > Panagrolaimus detritophagus. Next base: position 6,592 of record JAQIXH010000019.1, read on the forward strand.
TACAATTTAAAAATGTTGAGTAATAATTAAAAAAGTTTATATTTTACTCAACATTTGAACTTATGAGCTACAGTAATCCATTTACAAATTTTTAGGTAATTACTGGAATATTTATAATTTACCAAAATATTTTGATGTAAATACCCAGCCTGAGCTTACATTGCCAGAATTGTATGAATGTGTTGATATTGCATTTGCACGATTACCCGAAATGGTTCGAAATGCAGCAAATTTTGTTTATCTTGGAGATGCATGTCAACGGCCATCAGGGAAGTCTCGACTTCTTGCGGATCATGTCAATCAAATGGTTGGAGATTATTTTTTTACATGTGATTCAATATGGTTAGCTGATCAAATGGATGACGGAGAAGGAAAAGTTTTTATTTATTATTTTGATCAACCATCAAGGTAAAGTACACTTTTTGAATTTTTTTTAAAAAAAGAGGCTATAATAGGATTAAAATACGTATGTAAAGCATGTTCATTCATAGTATCACTTTCAATTTCAATTTCAATGAACATGTTTTTATAGACATTTAAGCATCTTTTTGCAAAAAAATAATACAGGAAATGTTAAGCTTAATCCTATCGCTTTTTAGTGCCAATCCATGGCCCTCATGGACTGGCGTAATGCATGGCTATGAAATTGAATATGTTTTTGGTGTACCAATTTATAATACAACTGCAGGATATACATCTCGAGAAAAAACATTGAGTCATAAAATGATACAATATTGGAGCAGTTTTGCAAAAGACGGGTTCGTTCTTTGCCTTGAAACAAAAAACTTAAATGCAAACTTGTTTTTTTTAGTGTTCCAAGACTAACAAAACACCACCGTGAAAGTCCTGAATGGCCACAATATAAATCAACAAATCGAAAATGGATGCATTTAAAAGGTGGTTCACACGTTCGTCCAATTGAAGGAAAAAAGGATAAAGAATGTAGAGTTTGGAGAGGTGCAAGAGATATCGAATATAATGAATACTGTAAGAATATTTTATTGTCAAGACAAAAAAACTTATATTATTTTAAATTTTAGTGCTTCCAACATCATCTTCAACCTCTTTCAAAACAACAACAATTAATCTTTCAATTTCAACAACAACAATTTTTGCTCTTATTCTTTCATCTCTTGTCTAAATTTTAATTATAAAAAATAATAATTTTTAATAATCATTCCAAAATAATTTTATTATTAATTTTAATTAATATTTTTTGTCTTCCTTCTTTCTTTTTTTTCAGAGACCATAGCTTTAAAAACATATCATAGATAATAACATAATAATAATAATAAATAATATTAATGTAAAGAAACACCAAAATTTTTAATTAATTTCTTTAAAACAAACAACCAAAAAATCTCATTTTTTTATTGTTTTTTTGTCTGCTTCCTTTTTTTTTGTTTTCCAATTTTAGATTAATAATTTAGTCATTTCTGTTTTTTAAGGATAAAAATATTCAGAGTTTTCTGACACATACATGTGATGAATTTTTGAGGCATTACATTACTCATTTGACTTTGACCTTGTTCCTTGTCAAATGTGTTATGATAGTAATCTTGAAGCATCAGTTTTGATGTTTTGAAATTACTATCTTTTTAGCTTCAAGAGCCAAAATTCTTCAAAAAACCCTGTTTAAACCTCAGCAAAAATCGCTGTTTTTTTCTCTTTTTTGATCTTTCGTACAAATTCTTTTAAAAAAACACTTTTTAAATAAACAAGCCGAATCGGCTGTCTTTTATCCGTTGATTTCTTTCTTCCTTTTAAAATTACTTAAAGTTTTTTATTAATTAATTAAATAAAATATTTAAATAGATTTCTATTAATCATCGATTTCTCTTTTTTTAATTGTTTTTTAATAAATATTATTTTGTTTTATAAATAAAATAGATATACTTTGTAAAAACATTTTTTAAAAAAATGTTTGAAGCAGAAACAGAAATACCGTAACATTGCAGCCACTTTGAACTTGTTTTAAAAAGTAGTTTGTTTACTTTTTTAAAAAAATGAGCACAGAATGAATACATTCCGTCATTTTTCTTTGTGTGCCATTTTTAAAACTTTATCCTTTTTTTGAACTTTAAAAAAAAATCCTCCGCAAAAAGACGCGTATTACCTCCAAAAATAAAAGGTTAATGAATGAGTATTACTAAAAAAGTTAAAGCATAAATGTAGGGGAAAAGAATAGATCCCAAAGGAAGAAAAGAAAATACCAAGAATTTGACACAAAAGAAAGACCTTCAATTTAAATTTATTTCTGTTACGTAATTGAAATTTTAAATAAAGGTAGAAAACATGATAAAAATTTTGATAATCTCTTGGGAGCATTTGATCATTCATCAACATTTTTATCATTATCATTACAGTCTACAAAACATTTTATTTGTTGTCTTTTCTGGATTTGTTAAGCTTGTTTGCATCTTTGTCTTCATTTATTTTGATGGGGTTCTCTTGGAAGAAAAGCTTAATGATAAGATTAAAGGCCATTAAAAGTCAAAAAAAAGAGAGCGGAGGAAACATCTTTTTTTTCTAGAAAAAATACATACATTACGAAATTAATGAATGTTTGTTTCTTTAAAGAAACCTTTTTTTTCGTTAAGGTTAATAGTAATGGTTGTATATCATTATAGATCATTTATGTCTTTGATGTTGTTTTTCTCCCTTAAAGAAAAAAGGAGAAAATGCATTTCCCGATTAAGAGATTTTTATCATTCATAAAAAATAATATTTACTATTCCGTCAATGAAAATAAAAATGCCATGGCATTTCACGTGACTGTAAAAAATGAAATAATTCTTCGAACTTGATCATTGTTTTTCGTTATTATTCTAAAGACTTAAAAGACATTCGAGATGAAAGATAAATATTTTTCATCTTTCTATCTTCTTTTTTTGCAGTCTATTTTAATCTCTCTTTTTTTGTTCAATCTTAAATGTGCTACAATTTTTGAAAAATTTTATAAATGAAAACATGGCTGCTGTCGGCGGCGACGGCCTTCAGAAGCCATTTTTCAAAAGGTCAAAAAAAATTATAGAAATCACACTTTGCTCTTTTTTTATTTATTTTGTATTTGCATATTATTTTTTGAAATCCCTAAATTTAGAATTAGTCACTGTAGTTTTTCTTCGTCAAAAAATATATAATCTTGTTTGCTGCAAAATATATTTGAGAAGAGATTTGAAAGTTGATAATATTTCAAAAAAAAAAGAAGACATACGTAATATGTGTTTAGTCAAAGTTGTTATTTTTGGTTTCAAATTATATTTTTGCTTCGATGACATAATTCAAGCCATATCTAAAAATATCATCTTCCTAGTATTAAAAAAAAATTTTTTAAACTGAAACCAGGAATTTAAAAAGAAGCATGTGTCTTTTTTCATTCAAAAAAAGAGAAAGGAATACGGTAGGCTGCACTTTCGTGGTAAAACCAAACATTTCGTTTCGGTAGCAACTTTTTACTTGTAGTCTGAAACAGAATCATTGGAATATTTTAATGCTTCAAAGAATGAGTAAAAATTTATCAACCTGGTGATTACCTGATTTATAAACACCATTTTTACCTAAACTTTAAAGTCATATTTTGAGTCAAACATTTTTCAACAAAAATAAAAGTGATATCACAGTTCACTCAAAAACATTGCAATTAATTGTTTACATTGAATTCTTTGAACTTACAGAAAGATATTATATATTCTAATCTCGTCTAACATAAATATTCAAAAACATATGTATTCATCCCCATTTTCAGTCTAGAATCTTAATTGCTGCAATAACAATACTTTTGGGTATTAAACGAAATTTTTTATGCAAACGTTTTTTTTCTCGACATAATTTTTTTGTTGTTTGTTTCAATTCTTTCTTTCTTTGCTTCATCAAAAATATTTAATTCTATATAATTTCCAAATAATTCGGTAAAAAAGATTTGATTACGTTTTACCTAATTTTTGAGGCTTGAAAAGTGGACATAAATACATCATAGGTTTTTATTTGTTTATTTTTTCATTTTTGATTTTGTAAAAAAATTTGCTTCTTGAATATTCTTTTTTTTGAATGAAAGGTCAAATTTGCGTTACTTTTGAATTTGCAAAAAGCATGGAATAGTTTGTAAAAATCACGTATAATTTAAAATAGGGCCTAATTTGCATATTTTATTATAAACTCCTTTTTTCCCGCCCTGGTTTTTAAATTATTTACTACTAATGGAAAGAAAATAAAAAAGATACTTTGGAGTTTAAAGTAATTGTTTAAAAGCTTTTCATTTTTATTCAAATACTCCTTCTTTTTTTACTAATTTTTTTATCTCCGACTTTTACTCCTTCTTTTTTTGAAAGATGCCTCATTTTTTTAGTTGTTGATGGTTCTTTTCTGCTTCCCTCATTATTTCCATATAAAGGATGGAAATTTTTCTTTCTGTTGAAATTAAGAAACCTTTCTACTTTTCCTCTTTCGCTTTTTGAAAAATAAATACAAAAAAGTTGTTGTTTTTTATAATTTTTTTCAATTAAGATATTTTAGGAAAAAAAACTTTTAAGTTTAATCCTCCCTTACAAAATAATAATAATAATAATTTTTTTAATTTCCTTTAAATAAAAAAAACAAGCAAAGATTTAACATTTTTTTTTGCTTCTATTTGCTTCGATCATATTCTCTTTTTCATGCCACTTTTTGAAATTTCATTTTCTAAAAAAGAAGGGAGGGTCAAATCCCAAGAGGAGGCGGGGTTTCATGTGATCGCCACACAGGTAGTAATTTTACTATATCTCATCCCACTTTTTTTTTACTTCTGTTTTTTGGAATTAAATATAAAGAAAGAATATTCTTTCTTCTAAAAATAAAAAAAGGTAAAAAGTATTATATACTTTTCTTTCTTCTTTTTCCAGACATAAGCCGAAAAAGAAGAAGCGTTAAAACAAGCTTAAGTTTCTTCCTTATTTTTTTTGGGGCGTGTGTGAAATATCCTTCTTTTCTTCTTTCTTCTCATTTTCTTTAGTTCTTTTTAAAAAATGTTTACTATTTTTTATACTTCTTTTAAAAAGGGCATTAAAACGTAGGTAAAAATGGCAACTTTTTTCCATAAAAATACTTTTCAAATTTACCCGTCTATTCTTGCAGATAATTAAGGAATTGCTTTTTTGAGCTTTTTGATATTTTTAGAAAAATTTATTTTCTTTTTTTAAAAATGTCAAAAAAGTACGTTTTTTGTGTTACTCGCGTAATACAAAAAGAACTTTTTTTACCTTTGATACTTTAGCATCATCAAGGAAAAAAGGGGGAAGGCGAGAAAAAATATTGTAACTACCTGCCTTTAAACAACGTAAGAGCAGGCGTATTTTTTTTGTTATTTGGAGTTTTTTGAAGAAAAAAATGTCATCGGTTGCCTTTTTTGCGCGCGTTAATTGAGTCTCTCATGGAATACAAAAATTCCAAAGGGGAGGAAAAAGTGAGAAAAAAAACACTATTTAAAGTTACTTTTGCTTTTTAGAAATCTCTATTCAACTTTCAAAAGTCTCAACTTTTTCCCGGTAATTTTCAAAGTTAAAAAAAATGGTTCGAACAATTTCATTTGTAAATTTATGCTGTTCTACATTTTGTTGTTTTATTTTTCTTACAATTCCATCGCTATGTTTTGTGCCATCAAGAATATCATGGCTTACAAGTGGAAGTAATAGTAATACAGATGTACAACCACCAAATGATTTAGCATTACAAAATTATCATAGAGCTGATAATTTTCTTCCATATAATTCATATAGAACTTCATCCATGCCTCTACCATTATCAAGATTTATGAATGTTTTTAATGAAAATTCTAATATCAATAACAATAATAATAATAATGAATTTCACTCAATACATAATCAACAACAATTTCATCATACTGATGATGAAAATGAAAATGATAATAATAGTGTTGATAATGTATTTATGCATAAACGTGGAGGTGTAAGACTTTGTGGAGTTAGGCTTTTGAAAAAGATGTCTGCAGTTTGTAATAATTGTATCAAATCTCCTGATTCTTCTGCAATTACAAAACGTGCAGGTCCAGCTGGTAAGTAACTTTTATTAACATACTGTATATGCCCCTCCGTTTAATTATTTTTGATACCGTACCCCCCCCCCCCCCAAAATTTGTTCTTTTGAAGCAAAAAAGTGTTTGTATCTTTTTTATAATTAAAAAGATACAAACGGAATCTCCGTAAAAAATTACGTCTAACTTGAGAAACAAAAAAATTTAAAATAAAAGTTTTAATTTCTACAGTATACCTCTCTTTCATTTTCCTTTGGATAAAAAAATCCAGGGAACACTCGCGTCGCACATTGCTGTGCATGTCTCTATTTTTATTAAAAAAATTTTAAGTTTATATTTTTTTGAGAGAAAATGTTTAAAGTTTAAATTGGGTTTAATTTCATATTTTCTCACGTGAACTTCCATGTTTTATGTTTGTTTGCTGCCGTCTGTGAAATTTGAACTTTTTTCAAACAACAGCAGATTTAACTTTACTTTCGCTGATGTAAGAAGCTTCTTGCATGAGTTATTGAAAAATATGTTTCATACTTAAGTGTGAATTTCACATGTAGTTTATACTTCCCAAAAATTTGTAATATGAACATTTGCCCTTGGGGGATACTGTAGTATTAGTGACTTCACTCAACTAATCTTACGATAATTAATATGTAAATATTTTTACAGATATGTCCCAATTTGCTGCATATTGTTGTTCAACCGGTTGTGCAGAAGATGATTTTAAACAATTTTGTTGTTAAAAAAACAATAGCTTTCCGAAAGAAATTAAAAAATATCAAAATTAATTGGAACGGTTTTTTTTGTATTAAATTTGTTAAACTTTTATTTTTTTTGTTAACTTTCAAAAAAATGGGACGCGTTATTTTTACGGGTTCCAACCTTTCTCTCTCTCTTTTAAAGGATGGTAGTCAAATTAAAAAAGTCAAAAAGAAAATATGGGAATTAATGGATCCCAACATTTTAAAAATAAGTTTTGTTTCCGGAGCGTTTCAAAATCTGACTCTTCCCTCCTCCGTTTTTTGATGTTTACTGTATTAACAGCTATAAAATAGCTTATTGTTTTTATGTTCAACTTATAGGCTTGTATGTTTATCTTTTTTAAAAAACATTAAAATGTTTCTTGGTAAAAAATATATATATATATTTATTTAATTTACATATTATTATTGTTATTATATTGGATAAAATTTTGTATAAAATTAATTTTTTGTTTATTTTTCTTTGAATTCATATAAATTTAATTGACATTATTATTATTATTATTATTGTTATTGTTAAATGTTCTTTTCCTTCTATCATTATCATCAATGACTTTTGAGTAGTAGTAATATATATCCATCCTATGTTTTTTTTCTTCCTTCTCTCTATCATACATTTATATTTATTTTATGCTTGAATAAAACGATCTCCGGTGTGTGTTTTTGACAAAAAGCAGCCAAAAAGTAGTTATAACAAAATAAATAAATAACAAATTATAAAAAAAATGTCAAAAATTTCTTTGAATGACATTGAAAAGGAAGAAGAAGCTTTTAAAAGAGAGACAGAAAAATTGATATGAAAATTAGGGTCATGTTTTGGACATATTTATTTTATATCATGTGCAAAGCATATATCCAATATTTTTTTGATGAACTTTTTTGTCTTAAAAGTGCTTAAAATTGTTTGAAGAGAGTCTTTGGAATATGAGAAAAGAAGAGAATGAATGTTTCAAGCTCCTTCTCTCTCTTTCTTTCTCCTACGCAAACATACCTTTTTGGAATTTGAATTTGGAATGCTTCTTCATTGTTGCAAGAAACACTGAAAGAAGCTTTTAAAAAGGTCCCGCCTAAACATGAAAGGAAAAAAAGAAAACGTCATAGTATTTATATATGCCATATCTGTTTTCACGAAAAACAATGGCATTATTTTCTAATCTGATATCTTCAGTTTACTTTTTTCTCCTCCTTCTTTAAAATTTTTGTTTTTTTTACAAGTGCCAGAACATTTTTTAATGTGATAGTTATTTTTTCTCTTCTTTCTGTTCATTAACCCTCCCACTTAATTTGCTTTTTAATCTTTTTAGAGAGATGATGATACATTATATTTATTTCATTTTTTTGGTTGAGTAACTCTTAAATTTTAATTTTGATATTTAGTTTTTATTTTGCAAAGAAGAACTTTGTATATTAGACACATTTAAAAAGAGTGATAGATGTATTAATTTTGATCACATGACTCTCTTTGTACATCCAACTTCCTGTTGCTTCACTTTCGTTTAATTAAATAAAATTTTGTCCTTTACATTAGTAAGCCTGTAAAAAACGTCTGAATTTTTTACAAATATAGTTTTTTTTTAAATTCGTAAAAAAAAATTAATCTCATATTGCAGCAGCCCTCAAAATTGTGAATGACAGCAAAAAAAAGGTGTAAAAGAAACATTTGTAGCTCAACACTTTTTTTGCTCCGCCTCTTTTTTAAAAAAGTGGTTAAATCTCTTTTTTTTAAACACACACCAATTTTTTTTAAGGATGATAGTAAAAAACAGTTTCCTCTTCTTTTCATTTTTTACGACTTTTCATGTTTTAAGAATGAATCGTGTGCCTTTTTTGGTCGTGTGAAAAAAATTATTTTGAAACTTTTCTGTTACCGTAATTTTTTCTATTTACATTTTGTTAATTTCTAGGGTGACAAAATTGCTTTTTACAAAAACGATGGAAATGAAATGGTTATATGGAATTTTTGTAGCATTTATAACATTTGCAACGGTTACAAATGCAGCAAAAAATAATATTCCAAGATTATATAATTCTAATCGATACCGAACTCCTTCAATTTCCACATCATCAAATTACAACAACAATTATAGCAGAGATGATGGAGGATATGGCAGTGATGGCCCACAACAATGGCGACGATTTCCACAACAGCAGCCATGGCAGCAGCAGCAACAATTTCCATGGAAGAATCAACATTACTTTTTTCGTGAAGTAAAAAATAATCGAACATGTGGAAGAGTTTTATCTCAAAGAGTATCAAATGTTTGTGGGGGATGTCCTCCGGATGGCCTAACTTCTATAAGAAAGCGAGCCGGTGGAAAACGTTCAGGAGTTGCAGATCCAAAAATTGTTGAAGCCTGTTGCATTGCACAATGTCCTGATGATGTAATTAAAACTTTAGCATGTAACGAATGTAATATTTAATTAAAATAATAATAATAATAACTTATTAATTAATTAGTGTTTATGTTTTTAATTTGAAAGACAAGTATAATGTCTTGACACGAAAAAAATGTTTTTTAACTTTCGTGACGGGAGAAAAAAAGAGAGAGAAAAAGAAAGCGAAATTTCGAAATTTATCATTTTTATTTATATATATTAATTTATAACCAATTTTTTTGTTATTTTTATCACTGTTAAAGCTTAGTTAATATATATCTGTCTTTTTTAAAATGTATTTAATCACTAAAATTTCTGAATTTTTTCTCCAAAATTTTATAAACGGGATTATTTTGCTTAAAAGGATGAGATAATCTTTATTTATTATTTTAATTTTTAAAATGTTTGAATTATCACTTATTTAAAATATGTGTAAAACGTTTGTGTTCTTTCTTTTTTGTATTTTCTTTTTTTCGTCAAAAGTTGTTAAAAGTTTGATAAAAAAAATATAAAAAATAAAGTGATATTACTTTTATCCCTTTTTTTAACATTTAATTTTTTACATTTTAACATTTAAAGACACGTGTAAAATTTGTTATTTAAATTAAAAAAAGGTTGTATACATTTGAGAATCTTTTTCTTTTCTTTCGTCATCAAAAATCTTAACGATGCCATCCATCGTCTATTAAAAAAAACCGGGGTTCATTGTTGTTGGGAAAAAAAGGTTGAAAAGAAGAAAGCTTCCGTAAAAAAATTTATGCAAAAGAAAACAGTCGTCAAATTTCATTTTTTGTGAAAGTTCAGGGAAAAAAGTGTGAGAGCTCATGAGAGAATTTGAAAATAACAATAAACACACGTGAAAGATTCATGAAATCTTTTTTAATAAAAACCTTTTTTTACGTATGTAATATTATTTTTTATGGTAAATATTAGCACCCGATTGTTTGTTTATACAAAAAATTTGTTTTTTTTTCTTACGACATCGGCAACAGCAACGATGCTGTCAAACGACAATTTTTGCAAAAATTAAACTTTGAATTACAATTTTTTCTCACAGTACTTTTTTTTGACGTTCCATTTTTAGAGAGAATTCTAAAACCAAAAAAAACATGTTTTAAATTGAAAAAGGAAATTTAAAAAAATTTGAAAGTACAAAAGTTTCACAAATTTTTTAGGCTTCATTTTCTCTCTTTTTCGTTTTTTTACGTTTTTCGACAAAACTGTTCATCCAAATTTATGTTTGAAGATTATTTATTAAAAACTATAAACATTACATTTTTGATTTTTAAACTACAATTTTTTTTCAAAGAGCAAAAACGACAAAAATTCAAACATGAAATTTTCGCAATTTTAAAAGTCTTCCATCTATAATTTTTTTTGACATTGAAAATGATTGCGGGGTTTCTTACTTTTTGCTGTTGTCTGTTTTCCATGAAATTGTTAGAAAAAAAGTTAGAAAAGTAGCTGATTTAAAATTAATGATAATCTGGGGTACTTCAAGTTTTTTTAAAAAAGGAGGCAAACTTACACAAAAAGTGACGAAATTTTTTTTACTGTAAAAAAGGGGGAAGTTTATTTTTAAAAAAGTTTTTAGCAAAAACGAAAAAAGAAGCAAAGGTTAATACTTTTTCTGTTACGACAACAACTTTTTTTCCCTTACTCATTCTTATTCCCTTATCGCTTCAAGACCTTTTCGGAATAAAAACTTCGCAAGAGCAAATCTCAAAATTTTAGGTAAAAATGTAAGATCAAAGATTTTTTCAATGCCGTAAATAAATTAAATTTTTTAAATGTTTGCTCATTTAGAAACCAAAAAATAATGGAATGATTTTTTGTACATTTGGAAGCCAAAAAGATGTCTAACAAAAAAAATTTAGACATTACGTAAAAAAGAAAGGAAACAAATATAAATATTTTTTTTTAAATTTAAATATACATTTTTTTAGTTGTTGTTTATTAAATGATCATCTTTTCCTTTTAAATGCCCCCATAACCAAACAAGCACAGAAAAACATTTTCTCTTTTTCAACAACAATAAATATACAAATACAGTATACCCTAATAAGCATCCTTGTTTTTCTTACGAAAAAGATTTTTGAATTTTAGAACCGAAATTGTGTAAAAAATTTACTAAAGTGTCAAACGTGAAAGTTTTTTTTCATGGCATTTTTTTGGATTCATTCATAAACGAATCTTTTTAAAATTTGTATTAACTTTTTTGGAAAAAAAATGTTTACAACATTAATTTTTTTGCTACATTTTTTTATATTTTTGTAAAAAATAGAGTAGTTAATTTTGTGCTTCATTGTTCAAAGAAAATTTTTAAATGTCAAAACCTTTGAGGAATTTTGTTGCTGTTTTTTTTGCATTCAAAAATGTATGAAAGACAAAATCCTCCGCTTTTAACCTTTGATATAAATTTTTTACAGACGCAAAAACCACAAAAGAGGCAACATTAAATTTAAACTAAAAAAACACCTTTTTTTCAGTATTAAAAAAATTGTAATTAGTATAAACTTTGGATATATAACCTTTTGGAAAAAAATGTCAGCAAAAAAGATGTAAAAATACCAATTACAAAAGATACTGTGTAATATACCAAAATAAATGCATGAAAAAATTTGTCTGTGTGCAGAAAAAGCTAATAATAATATGGGAAAAAAGGTTAAAAACTTTTATTTTTAAACAAAAAAATATATACTTTGTATCAAAAATGTTTTCGCTGCAATTTTACGTAAGTTTTAAAAAATTAAAAATACAGTAAAGAAAAAAAAACATAGACCGGAAATGACATAGAAAAAAAAAGTTGGTTAAAATTGTTACTTTTAAAAGTTATAATTTAAACTTTATTTTAAAAATAAAAATGATACAAATGTCGTAATTTTGAAATGGTAAATGATGAATCAGAAATGTGAGAAATGATGTGTGTTTGAAAGTCAAAAAAGCTTACATCATTTGAAATTAATTTTTAAACAATTTCATAATTTTTGATCATTTGGAACACTAAAATAAGCACACATATAAAAACTTTGACTTTGATATTTTTAGTTAATTTATAATCGATGTCGTTGTCACTCGAACCATGGATATACGGATCCATTTTTGAAAACGGAAAGGCAAAACGGAACGGAAATAATTTTTCAATATAAAACAAAATACGTGAGTTTGGCTGTGCCGTACATATATCCAAATATGTCAAACTCGGCAAAATAATTATATTACTCCAAAATCAAAATCGTGAAACAGAAGTCGTTCATATTTCTTTTAGTTCAAATGTAACAAAAATATTGTCGACATCTTTTACAAATCTTTGACAAAAGCTCTAAAAATTCCATGCATATTTTTTTTTTATTTTTGTTGCTAAATTATAATTTTTTTGCTGACTGTTGGAAATCCGAAAAATCAAATCTTTGATGGATTTTTAAAATTTTTCGAAAGCTATTTTTGTTAATTTTATTAAACTTTTAACGCTTATTTTGTTTTTTAAAAATATATCCAAAAACTGCCATCCCCAAAAAATTAAGCTTTTAAAAAATCTTTGACTTTTAGCTTCTTTCTTTTTCGATAATTAAAGTACTTTGCATTTTTTGGCCAATTCAAGCATAAAAAACAAAAAAAACAGCAAAAAATTTTCGCAACTTTTTCTTTACACAATTATCTTTTCTGTTTTTTCGCAGCAAAAAAAACAAAATTGGAGCCATTGTTGTAAACATTTTATGAATGGCACAGAAAAATTTTTAGAAGCAACAACAGAAGTTTCTTTCTTTTCTTTAAGCTTTTCTTCATATTTTGAAAGAAGAAAAATGTTTTTATGAAAAAACTGCAAAAAGTTTCAAATGTTTACACAAAAAGATTTCGTGATTTTTTCAAAAAACGTTTATAATTTTTAAAAAAGTTGTTTTTCTTGGTCGAAAAAAGTGAAGGCTTTTGTAAGCAAAAATTTATAAAATATGGAGGCGGAAGTTAAAAAAAAGAAAAAAACAATTCCCTTTAATAAATATGTATTTAAATGTAAAAACGCGAGGGTTGTTTTTTGATTGCTGCAATTCATTTTTTTGGATTCAAAGTTTTTTATAATTATGAATGACTAAATTTGTTTTTGGATAAAAATAAGAATTAGTCACACTACTTTTATTATACAGGAACAATAATTCAAAATAATACTAATAGTACTAATAGTATTATACTATTTTCCAAGTATTCTTTGACTTTTTTGAAAAACAATTTTTAAATTTTTCCAAAATAATGCAACTCCAATGGGTTCACGTTTTTGTTTGTTAATGACTAACATGGATCCGTGCCAACTAATTTTTTTTGGCAGATTTGGCAAAAACCGTAGTAAAAAAAGTTGTAGTAAATAATTTAAATATCTCCCTCTAAAATTGTTTTGCAAAACTAAGCTGCTTTTTTTACAATCATTTTTCACATGCATTTTAGCTTCCAACTTCTGTTTATCTTCTTTAAAAAGCTTTTCCCATAGTTTTTTGCCGATTTTTTATTTAACTGCATAAAACATTTTTATTACTTTTATAATTTTTGGACATCTAAAAAATTTTGTTAATGAAAGGGATTTGAAAATGACGAAATCTTTAAAAGATTTAGAGTGTTGTCCCCAAAGCTCTTTTGCACCACATTAACCAAGCTCAAACAAGATTCAAATATAAATAATATTTTTTTGTTTCTTCCATTTGAACGCGTCTGTTTTGTTTTTGACAAAAAAGTTTTTTTACGAGCAAGAAAGAATTTTGTCCATTTTTTTTCATCGAATGTTGCTTTGCTTTCTTTTACTTCATTCTTTAGAAACTTCATCTTCTGATGCATTTGTGTGATTCTGTTGGTGCTTCATCATTTTCTCTCTCTCATTTAAGCTTTTTAGAGGTTCTTCTCTCACGGACGAATAAACCTTTCAAAAAAAAAGCCACCAAAAAAAGCGAATTAAAAGTTTAACGATAATTGTTGAAAAATAGCGAGAAAAAAAGATTTTTAGTCAATTTCTAAATTTTTATTTTCAGACGTTGACCAACTTTGTTAGTTAATGTTGCAATCTCTTTTTTGAAGTTGTTTTAAAATATGTAATTTGTCAAATTCAAAGAATATTTCACAACAATTTTGAATCCCAATTCATCAATATAGTTTTTGCAGTTATTAAAGTTTTTAGAGCCTTTTTTTAGTCTAATAAAGTCAAGAAAATAATTGTATGTATATCTGTTTTACAACGACTACAGTAACCTTTACGTAATTCTAGGCCCTTTTAATTGGAACCTGTAAAATTTTTTTCCTATTTCAAAGAATGTTGCATAACAATTGTGAAGTCATTTCATAAAAATATTCCTTTGTAGTTATTAAGCTTCCAGTTTTTCGTTAGTCTAACAAAATAAGAATCATAATTACATGCCAGTTTTACCAAAGATACGGCAACCTTTAAAACGAATAATGCAATCGTTTATCTGACGTATCTCTTTAAATATTAGTTTCTGTTTTTAAAAAAAGTAATTTTTATTTCCGGTAACTTACAGTATACTAAAAAAACCAAATCTTTGGTGTTTACTTTTTTGTTGTCCCAAAATTGTGTCCAATAATTTTACTGTTTTATTTCCATCTTTAGCCTACTTTTATTTTTTCTGCAAAAATCCTTTTTTTTCCTAAAAATACCAATTATCTTTTTTTGCGTTTTTTTTTCCAAAAATAAACTTGTTTTGGAACCATCAAAAAGAACTAATTTTTAAGTGTTTTATTTTCAAACAAATTCTATTTTTAAACAATTTTCGAAAAGAATTATTTTCGGGTGTTTTTGTGCCATTCAACAGCTTTAGCTACAGTATCCACATTTCTTTAACAAATATATTTTATAGGAATTAGAAAAAATGATTCCTGCAGATCCGTGTTCAAGTTTTACAGTAACCCATCCATCAGGAAGATATTCAACAACTGCAACAGAATCTGAACCAACAATTTCATTTTCAATTTCCCAATCACAATCACAATCCCAACACCCACAAGCAACTGCAGCAAATTCAAATGGTTCTTCAAATTCTTCTTCCAATACAAATGCAAATAATAATCGACCAACATATTTTCCAATATGGTTAAGACTTTCACGGCTAATTTTTGGAAAAATTCGTCGACTTCCTCGTTCAATGTCGACAACTTTGGTTCTTTTTACGGTACACATGTATTTAACTGTTCCAGTTTTAGTTGTTTGTGGAATTACATCTGATTTGAAAGCTTTACTTCGACCTTTTCGATATATAAAAGAACAGGGTTTCTTATTTGAAGAATTAGGGGAACAATTTTGTGAACTTTTATAAAAATAAATTTTTTGCTTATTTTAATATTTTATAATAAACGCTTAAACATTTATTAAAAAGGCATTTAAAATACTTAACATAAATTTACAAAACAATAAAAGAAACCTACATTATTGCTTATAAAAAGTTAACACCCGAAAAATTCTTAAAGAAAATAATTTAAAGCCAAAACAAAAGAATGCAGTTGCACAAAAATGAAATATTTCATACACTAATTTTGGTGCAAAAACACTCCAAACAAAAAGATGATGCCGCATTAAAAATAATGCAAAAAGGCTGAGAAACATTGACGATGAACGATAAAACAATAAATGATCAGGAAATTGATTGAATGAAGTTTGTTTAAATCTAAATCAGTCACTAAATATATTTCGATCTAATTCGAAAACATACCGTAATATTAAAAGCATAATAGGAGCAGAATAACTAACAAGAAACAATTGAATTCCAACAAAAACAGGATTATAAAATGGCAGTCGAGAATATGCAGATGAAAGATCCAAAGTTGCTAATGAATGTGAATTACCCTTAAAATACCAATAAAGTTATAATACACTACAACAACAAAACCCCTACCGTATAATAAAATGACGCAGCAATAGCCAAATAAAAGATTGCTGAAGAATTTTTATATTTGTTTTGTACAATTAAATGTCCCATAATTGAACATAAAAATAATACTATTCTGTTTGAAGGAGATGCAAGAGATAAAATCCAAAATAGAAGAGTATCAGAAATTGGAGAAAATAAAATTGAGCATATAAGACATAAATAAAAGCTTGAAAGTAAAATTCCAGCAGTTGAAAACCAATCAGAAGGGATTTGAAAAGTATCAGAAAAAATAGTGATGGAAAGAATTGCTTTAATCCAAAAAGATCCAGAATGAAGGGATAAAAGTGTAATAATCGGAAGAAGATTTGATAAAGCTTGAACGCTAAAACAACAAATTTTGGATATTGTTTTAGAAAAAGCACAAACCTTTGATTATCAGCTGGTAAAAATACAGTAATATTATGTTTCAAAGCTTCACAAATTCGATGAATTATCAAAATTCCAAGCAAAGTCAGTTCTTCTTTTGTCCATTGTTTATTTGATTTTCCTGATTGAAATAATCTTAAAGCAAGTACAGTAGAAAATAAAAAGTTCCTAAAACAATAATATCGAAACTGTTAAAAGATAGTACAGTAAATCCATTACCAAACACGTTGTTCTTCTTCAACAAAACTTGATGCAAAATTTAGTAATGGTTGCCCAAAAACTATCAATTGTTCAAAAGAATATCCATCAAAATCCATAATCGAAAAAGCCATTACAGTTGCAAGAAATGAAAAAAGCAGGCCAAAAATTAGAAAATCATATTTATATTCCGATGAAAGATTAATGAAGCTTTCTTGTAAGCTTTTAAAATTGTTATAACATTTTAAAATTAAACTTTCTGTTATTTCTGATGAATATTTGTCATTGCAAGCAGTAGCAGATAATTCAACAAGACAGGTATCAAATGATTCTAAAAAGTTGGATTACTGTAAGTTTGTTAAACATGCTAGAAAAAAATAATTTACCAACAATTTCATCATCAATTTTTCCTCCAGCATTTATTAACAAATGTCGCAACTGATTACCATTCTGAAGCAATGACCAAAGTGCAAAGCTATTATTTGAATTTGTTTCAAGTTTATCAATAAATGTAACACCCAAACTATTTGCAGGTATTTGAAAATCAAAAAGAGAAGAAATTGTAGGAACTAAGTCAACTTGTTCAATTTTGAAATATTCATTTTGAGCATCTTTAGAAGTTTCTTTTGGTCGTAAGAAAACAACTGGAACATGTGTTTCTTTGTACGTTGCTCCACCATGTCCACCTTCTTCAGCCATTCCGTGATCTCCAAGAATCAAAAATGCGAAGTTTTCAGAACCATTTGAATCCTGAAACAATAATATTCAAACGAAAAAATAAAAAATGTTCTTACAAGTTTTTGATAAATATCTTTTGCAATTGAATCCATTTCATTCAGTTTAACATTTATAAGGTTACTTTTAGCTCCAACAGAATGTCCAATATGATCTAATCCCAAATAATGCAATATCAAAATATTCCATCCTTTCATTTGTTCAGCTTCAAATTCTTCATTTAAATGTCGCGTTACATTATCATCAACTTCTAAAAAGAATAGATTACTGTACGTTAGTTGTTAAACATGTTCAAAAATTACCTGTATAATCCGTTACAAAAAATGATACAGTTCCTTCCGATCTTTGTTCAAAAATACCATTTGGAAACATCTAGAATAACAGATTTTTTATTGTACATCAAAACAGGGATGAGAAATCCGGCCGAAAAGTGCGGCCGGCCGCGGCCGAAAAAATCAAAGCCGGGGCCGGCCTGCGGCCGAAAAAATTACGGCCGGCCTCGTTAAATTTAAAAAAATTTTTCTACACTAAAATTTTTTTCTAACATTCGAAATATAGAGTTTTTCTATGTTATAGTAATTTATTTAGGATATTTTAACTAATTTTTCTCCCTTTTGTTTCCCTTAAATCCCTTTGCGATTTTTTTGGTTCTTTTTTTTTGATTTTTCAAAGGGTCCCCCCTTTGCTGTTTTTTTCTGTAAAAATACTGCGGCCGGCCGCGGCCGCATTTCTCATCCCTGCATCAAAACAGTATTAGCTCACATTCAACCATGTATCATCACCATAAAAAACAGCTTTCTTTCCAGATTTTATAGCTCTTTTTAACCAATTATCTTCTGTAAATTCTCTTGAAGCTAAATTCATTGCAACATCCAAATATGATGGAACAATACCACTTAGAAAAGCTTTTAGACGAGGCATTGTAACCTAAAAAAATAACATGTGTTAGATAATTCAAACGGGAATAAAACTTCCAGTTGGATGTTGAACTTTACATTCAAAGGTTGTTCCATGTGATGATAAAAATGGCATTTGTTCAGGACGTGAAAATAGAAAATCCGATCGCCATCCGTCGATAAACATAACAACAAATCTGGTGATTGAATTTGAAGGATTTTTCAAGCATTTCAGCGATGGTGGAGAATTTAATGAGTTTTGTGTTAGTGGAATTGAAATTTTTGGTGGAAAGAATCCATTGATAAAAAGGCAAAGTCCAACAAAATGTATAATAAAAGATAGCAAAGTTGTTCTTGAATAATTCATTACATTTGAAAACTTCAAAATTTACGATCTCATTCAAATTCGTTAACCGATATTTTTACTTTGTCAATAAACCTCTTTTTGCCAAAACTGCAGCAATCTACAGTAACCTTCGAATAAAAATGATTACAATATTTTACAGATAATAAAACAATGCATATATTTGTAAAATCCATAAACAACATTTTTATAAAATTACTTTATTACATTAACAAAAAGGATAATTAAACTACAAAACAAAATGCTAAGCTTTCATTGAAAAAGTAAAAATGCAAAAAACAAATCTTTTACATTTCAAATGGAACAATTATAAATTAAAAGGGGGAAAAATCGAAAAGAATGTAAAAGCAAATTTTTGGTTTTGGGTCAGATATGCAGTTTTAAACTTCAAAAAAAAACAATACAAAGGGCAGTAATAATATTTTAAAAAAGCTTATAGCAAATACAATAAAGAGAGAAAAAAACCGAGTTAAAATACGGCAATCAAAAGCCCTGAAAGTGCAAAAAGATTGCACAATTCTTGTCAAGAATGTGGTAGAAGAGAAAAAAATGGAGGTTTTTATTGAATTTGAATACCAGTGATTTCAACATCTCCTTGAATTTGAAGGCCAGAAATATCAGATGGATCATCACGATGTGCAAAGGTACAGAATCGTTCATCATTGACAACTTAAAAAAAGAAGCTTGTTATTAACTGACGAAATTACAGTAATGAACTTACAGATTTGGAAACCATATGATTCATTGATGATGGTAAGATCGAAGCCAACTCCTTTTTCAAAGACCATTTTTCCTTCACGTTCTTCATTTCCCCATTCTCCAGCTTGACTAAAAAAAGAAATGCGTTATTAACTGAAAAAATTACAGTAATTAACTTACAGAGCATTTCGAACAACATGTTTTTCACTGAATCTTGGATTGAAATGGAGAGAGATATCGCCTAAAAATTACGGTATTCATTTTTATAAAAAAAGTTAAAACTTACCATTACGACGAAGAAGATTAATATTGAAGCTCTTTGCTTTCTTTTCAGGTGTTCCAAAGATGAGTAATTTTTTGCCTGGGGGAAATCCACCAGCGATACCACTTTCATATGGAACAGGATAATATTTGCCACCTGAAAACAAATTTTAATTATAACAAATTAGAAAGACATCAAATTGAAACCCCAGTGAATTTGTTGCAAATATAAATCTCCATCAACAGAGAAATGTGAAACAGAGCTCAATGGAACTCGATGTTCATAATCTTTGAATTCTTTTTGATCAACAAAAATTTGATAACGATCATCATGACTTCGAATGCGAATATCAAAGCTTTCACCACGTTTGATTGGATTACTTTTACGTTCTTCTTTGCCCCATTCACCTAAAAATTACAGTATTAATTCATTTTTAAAAAACAGAAATAAAAATTTACCGTTAACGAAGCTATTGAAGACGATCTTTCCTTCATCAAAGCGGACACTAATATGAAGTGGAACATCATTTCCAGCGAAATCAGGTGTTTTGTGATGAAGATTAATCTGAAGAGGAAGAAAATTAATAGTTAAAAATGCTAATACTATCGTACGGTAAAACGTTGTGATTCTTCAATCGTTGAGCCTTTGACGATAAGAGTTTGTCCAGGTTCAATACCTAAAAATTGAGTAAGTTTGTTGTTTAATCTTGTTCATAAACATTTATTACGTTCTTGAAGTTGGCTACGGTATGGAACAGTGTAAGATTTGTTTTCATGAATATTAGCCATGTTGAACACGATTCAAAGCAATATATCAAGTTTCTGAAAAAGAAAGACAAATAAATAAAACCAAAATTGAACAAAGGACAAAAAGAAATCATTGCACATTAAAAAGAGCCACGACGTAAACAAAAAATATGGGAAGGCCGTTCAGTAATAACGACAAATAACACCAAATTCCGATAAAAAGAAATGGATTGGAAGAAGAAAAAAAACTTGTCTTATACTGCCTTGAATTCTTTTTCAACCAACAGAAAAACATTGATGGAACGAGCAAAAAAAAAGAGTTTCAAGTGTGCAAAAAAGAATACGACAAAAGCAAAATAACAACAAAAAAAAGTTGGTTGGAAAAATAAAATAGCAGTAAAAGCAAAAACGGAAAAATAGAAAAAAACGCGCACACGCTTTTTTTGCTGTTGCCTCAATGTTGTTTTTTTTCAAAATGTTAAAACGCATTTTGAAAGAAGAGAGGAAGACAGAGGGAAAGATGAAAAAAAAGTATCGACAAAATGGACAGGAACAAACAACGACAATGAAAGGGGAAAAGCAGCAACAACAATGCCTCACAGCTATAAAAGACGAACCTCAATTTGATAAAATTTTAACGATAATCAAGTGTTAACACTCCTTTTTTTAACGCTGTGAAAAAGGAGTGTATTTTATATTGCGCTCAACAGTTTACAATTGTTTAAAATATTTTTTTTAAAATGGGAAAAACACATAACCTTTTTGAAGGTTCCTTTTAGCAAAAAGAAAGAGTGAATAATTTTCGGCAAATAAGCCTTTTTTCTAAGAGCCAAAAAGGAAGAAAATGTTAAAGGGAAAAGATTAAAGGTCAAAAAGTATACTACTAAAAAAATTGCCAGATGTTCAGACAAGGATGTTGGACAAAACTGAAGTAAAACATGTAATAAAAAGTATCAAAGATGAAAATCTGTAACTAATCATAATTTTTTTCTAGTCAAGAAAAGAAATAATCACCAACAATGTTTTTATGCGTAAAAGTGTTGTTGGTGATCAATTGTTGCTGAAGCATATGCAATGTATGTTTGTTTTGTCAAAAGTTTTACACTTTATTCTACTTTTTATATACTAATGTTTACTCAAAAGTTTTCCCTAAAAACTATCACAAAATAAATATTTCCGCTATATTGACCTCTTCTTAAACTTGCATCACTTCATCATAATCACACAAAATCGACTTATGGCCAAAAATCATCGTCAAAAATGAGAGAAAAAGCAATAAAGTGTTATTACATTCAAAAAAGAAAAAGTATTGCAATTGCTCGTCAAATCTCAAAGAAAAAAAAACACTTTTAAACCGAAAGAAAAGAACCAAAGCAACGCAAAAACAACAGCAACAAGGGTGCTGTTTTTTTCTGCAATGAATCACGTCTCCAAAAAACGCAAGAATGGGAAAAACACAGAAGGAAAAAATGGAAATAACAAGGAAAAAAAGAACAGAATGGTTTTTTCTCCTCCTTCTTTCTTATAAAACGTTAACAACAATATAAATGATTCATTTGAAGAAAAAAGTGTAAACCCAACCCCTCATCCTGCTTCCGATTGATATTGGTCCCCAGCCCCAATAGAAGGAAAAAAACACCGACACAAAGTACTGATTAAAAAAAGCGGTATATACAATTCACACAAGGAAGCAAAGGATGGAAAAGTAAACAAACAATCAATGTCGTTAACGTTGAAAACGCAATTCCTTTTATTTTTTGTAAATAAGCCTTCTTTAAGCTTTTTAAAGAAATAAAATAGAAAAAAAAGTCTCATGGTTATTGCTTTTTTAACAAACAAAAAAGAAGGGAAATTGAAGCTCAAAAATAACAAAAAAATAGATTGCTCGAAAAATTATATTTATGAGAAGAAAAAAAGGGAGGCTGAAAATAAGCAACACCCAAAAAAATGTATGAATCATATCCCTCTTTTACGAAAGACAAATTTGTGCAAATAAGTCATCTTTGGCAAAGTCAAAAAAATTTCAAAACTGAAACGTAAAAAAACATTTAACAAAAATGCATTTTTTAAAACAAATTAATTGCAGTTAGCTTTTCAATATGGGGAAAAACTATAATAGCAAAACACAAATGTATACTAAATTCAAAAACTGTTAGTTTACAAACATAAAGCAAATAGAGCAAAAACTGTGTTACTGTAAAAAATCATTTTGCAAAAGATATTTTAAAATTTTAAAATGCCGCAAAAAAAATTGGTACGCACAATTTCCAACATGAATAAGTAAAAAACACATTGTTCGTGGGCAATGTTCGCGATCTTTCGCGTGCTTCTTTTTCCTGCTTTTAAAAAAATGTCCATGTTTTTTCCTTTTAGTTTTTTTATTTACTCATCGCCTTTTTCTCACTCAAATGTTCATGTTTTTCATTTTGATTATTTAGTTGACCAATAACCTTTTCCTCCACATTTTTTATCAAAATTCTGTTACTTTTGACCCTTTTATTAGCTCCCAAAAGAATTTTTATCACTGATGCTTGTGTTAAACCTTTTCTTTTCACTCCGTATACAACATAAAATCATGTTGTCCTTTGTTTAAAATGGAATATGCCTTTTGTTCACCTTCTTGACAACGATTTAGTCATGCCTTTTTGGTTTTTTTCTCCTTTATTTTGTTCTTGTGGAACATTAGCTTTTTATAGGAAAATAATACACTGTTACATTTGACATTCTTTTTTACTGTATGAAATATACTTTGTCGCTTTCTCGTTTAATATTCTCACTTTTTGCCTTTGTTAGCCGCGTTTTTTGTTTATTTGTTATTAACAACATTTATAACTATGTACTTTTTTAGTAATTACTTATTCAACTATGTCAAGACCTCGTGTATTTTTTGATGTTTTGATTAGCAACAAGCCTGCTGGCAGAATCGTAATGGAACTTTACAATGGTAGGCTATACTACATTTTATTTCACATACTTGATCTTTACCTCATACTTTCTTAGATGTTGTTCCAAAAACCGCTGAAAACTTCCGTGCTCTCTGCACAGGTGAAAAGGGAATGGGAAAAAGTAAGTTTACTAACAACAAACCAAACACATTATTTATGAGTTTACTTTATAGGTGGAAAGCCTCTCCATTACAAGGGCTCAAAATTCCATCGTGTCATTCCTAACTTCATGCTTCAAGGTGGTGACTTTACTCGTGGAAATGGAACTGGTGGAGAATCAATCTATGGTGAAAAATTCGCTGATGAAAATTTCAAAGAACGTCACACTGTAAGTTTTTTTTACTTAAGACTGTCAAAAAACAATTACATATACTCTTCATTTAGGCTCCTGGTGTACTCAGTATGGCCAATGCTGGACCTAACACCAATGGATCGCAATTCTTCATTTGTACTGCCGTTACCAATTGGCTCGATGGTAAGCTTTTTTTTCTTCTCAAAAACGGAAACTAATTTTTGAATGTTTAAGGTAAACATGTTGTTTTTGGTAGAGTTGTTGAAGGCATGGATGTCGTCAAGAATGTTGAAAGCATGGTAAGTTTCTTGTTTACAAAGGGTTATTTGAACTTTATTAATTTTGATACATATTTTAGGGCTCTCAATCTGGAAAAACATCTGCTGATATCACCATTAGTGATTGCGGTGAATTGAAATAATTCTTTTATCTCATGATACTTTGTTATAATATCTTTATGTATTTGCGTAATAAATTATTCTTGTTCTTCATTCATTTTTGTTTGTCAGCATTTACAGGGTGGTGAGGTTATTATTGGTACATTTTGGGGAGGGTCGTATATTTTGTGAGCTGAAAAATTTGATCTTCGATTAAATTCCTTTCAAAAACGGCATTGAAAAAAATCATAACCAGAAATTCGTAAATAAATTTGATAAGCTGATTGGTTTCACAGTATCTTATGTACTTCATTTGTAGAGATATGGATTCTTTTGTTTCAAAGTTTAGGTTTCATGACAAAAGTATCACTATCAAAAATAAACACTAATAATGAAACACACTGTCAGGGTTGTCAAATTCCCGGGAAATCAGAAAATTCGGGAAATTTCCCAGGAATTTCCCTTAAACCCAATTTTTCAGATTTTACATTTCACACCCGAAAAATTTAAAAACATGATTTAATAGTAACTACCATTTTTTTACCTATAATAATTTGTTCTGATTGTTTTAAAAGCTAAAAAAACCTATTTTAATTGAAAAAGACTATAATTTTTAAAAAATTTTCGTATTAATATACCCAAAATTCCGGGAAATTAGTTTCATTTCCCGCAAAAATCGGGAAATTTCCTGGGAATTTTCCGGGGAATTTTCCTTTGACAACCCTGGACACAACTAAGAGCTTACTGTAATTTGATAAATCTTTTTGTGTCAAATAAACAGTTTTATTATAAACTTAATAATTTAAAAAAAAATCTCGCAACGAAATATATCTCAATTTTTCTACCTTAAAAATTACAAGTTGAAATCTGCTTTTTCAAACATTGTTTAAGTTCGTATATCAAAGTAATCAAACTTTATTCAATTTTTATTAAACTTGGTGCTATTGTTATTTTTCCAAAAGGAAACCCGTTCAAAATTCCAATCAAAATGGGTAAAGTAAAATTAGATCTTGGAAATGAAAGCAACTCAGAAGAAGATGACTTGAAAATTAACAAAAAATTTGCAGAAAATTATGAACAATGGCGTTCAAAAGAAGTATTACAAAAGTGTATGTTTTTTGATAATTCTCTAATTATTTCGTTACAAATATCTATTTTAGTAAAAGATAAATATAAAAATCAACCTGTTGAAGAGCTACTGAATGGTGATGTTGATGAAGATGATAGTACATCAGAAAGTGAACCTGTAAGTTTTTTAGCATGCCCTAACATCTTTAACATTAAAAAACATTCTTTAGGAATGGACTGCTGAAGATGAAAAAAGTTTTTTACGTGCTTTAGGAGCATTAAAAAGTAAAGATGCCAAAATTTATGATAAAAATCAAAAGTTTTTTACTGAAAAACTTGATAATGGTGGAGAAACAAGTTCTAAGCCAAAGAAGTCTAAAGAATCTGGAAAGAAAGGAATGACTTTACGAGATTATGAAGTTGCATTGGTTACTGAACGAAAGGGAAAATTTGATGACGAAGATATGGAAGAAGAACCCCGAGATGAAGGATATTATAAAAAGAATCAACGTCTAAAAGATGAAATTAAGGCAATTGCTTTTGATGATGAAGAAAGTGAAGAAGATGATGGATTTATGAAGAAAAGAGTTAAAACTGTTGAAGAAAAGGTATGGCTTTAATTTTTTGCATTATTTTTTTTACCGTAACTCTTTTATAGAAGCAAGAAGAAGAAAATTATGCTGAATGGCTTAAAGGTGAAGGAAAAGAACTTAATATTGCACCAGATGATGATATTACAAAGTTAAAAAATGTATGGAATAAGCCAGAGCTTGATGAAAATGAACAATTTTTACGTGATTATTTGTTGGATAAAAAATATGAAGTCGATGATGATGAAGATCCTGAGTAAACTTTAAAGATGTTTTTAATATTTACTGATCGCATTTTTTGTAGAGCTCCAACTTACGAAGATATTGTTCAAGATGAAGCAGAAATTGAAAAAGCTGATGAATTTGAACATAAATATAATTTTCGCTTTGAAGAACCTGATACAGATTTTATTAAACAATTTCCTCGTACTGTAAAAGAATCTATTCGAAAGGATAACGAAAAACGAAAAGAAAAGCGTGAACAAATTAAAAAGAGAAAAGAAGAAGAATTGAATCAAAAGAAGGAAGAAATTAAGCTGCTAAAAGCTTTAAAGAAAAAAGAACTTGAAGAAAAGCTTCAAAAGATTAAAGAAGTTGCTGGTGATGATGGAGTTCCATTAAGCATTGAAGATTTGGAAAAAGATTATGAAGATTCACTTGGGTATGAAGATATTATTGCTGATAATTTAAGAACAAAATTCAAATACCGTAATGTTCCAGCAAATAATTATGCTTTAACAACTGAAGAGGTTTGTATACTGTAATTTAATCAAAAATTAATTAATTACTGATGGTATTATAGATTCTTGCTGCTGATGATAAACAATTAAATCAATGGGTTTCTGTTAAAAAAGCTAGTCAATACCGAAATGAAAAAGATGAAGAATATGATCGAAAAGTTTTTGAACAGAAAGCAGCGGCAGGAAAGAAGGCAAAAATCTTTGTAAAAGAGTAAGCTTTAATTCTTGTAATATTTCAAGTACAGTATTTTTTTAGAACCAATTTGGATGTACCAACTGCTCCAAAGACTTCTATTAAAAAGAAACCTAATCAAAAACAACAATTTCAAATTGAATCTGTTCCTGTTGAAACTCCATCAAAAAGAAAGAATCGTCGAAAAAATAAATCTGCAAAGAAAATTTCATTTCAAAATGGTCAAGTTCAAAAGATTACTGGTGTTGACGTTAATCGTCTTAAAGCATATAATGTTTCAAACAAATCTCTCAAACGAAAAATTTATGGTAATGCAAATTCTACTGAAAACAAAAAGCCAAAAACTTCTGAAATCTAGTTTGTTTTTTTGTTTAAATATTATATGTTTCTTGTTGAGTTTTTTATATGAAATCTTTATTTACAAACAAAGAATGAAAGTAACAAATCAAAGACATATTTAAACAGAAAAATAATTATTTTCGAGCTTTACGAGGTTTAGCATTTCCATCTCCAATTGCTTTACGTTTGGTTCCATTACCATATTTTTCTTCCAAATGTGAAAAGAATGCAGCAGATTCGGCAGCACGTTTCTTAGAACGTTCAGCCATTGCTTCGAATAAATCAAATTCTTCTGCAGATTTTCCTGATTCTTTTTGAATCTTCTTTACACTCTTTTCAGCAGCTTTAGCTTCCTTCTCACGTTTCTTCTGACGTTTAATTCTTTCAGCTTCGGGTTCTTTAACAAATTTATCAAATGCTTCAATTTTACCAGTTGCAAGAAGATCATTGAGTAAATATCGTACTCTTTCTTCATCATCACCACCAATAACACATTCAAGAATTTTATTCATATTTCCTTTGAATTTGTTGTAATATTTAATCAAATCAGCAGTTTCTTCTTCAGAACCACGATATTTCTTAAAGAAATTTTCAACATCTTTTTTTGTAATTGGTTTAAACATTGTTCTCCAAACCATATTCCAATCAGTATCACCACCAAAACAATCAAAGGAATCATCATCAAGAAGACCTA
The DNA here is from genome assembly GCA_034700145.1 of Panagrolaimus detritophagus. Taxonomy (NCBI): domain Eukaryota; kingdom Metazoa; phylum Nematoda; class Chromadorea; order Rhabditida; family Panagrolaimidae; genus Panagrolaimus; species Panagrolaimus detritophagus. The sequence goes on from JAQIXH010000019.1 coordinate 34,175, forward strand.
GAATATTAATCTTTAAACTATAATAATAACTATAATATTAGCTTACCAGTAGAATCATAAAGTTCTTTCTTAGCTGGATCATTAAGAATGTTATAAGCTTTGCTTATAATTTGAAACTTTTGAGTTGCAACAGCTTTTTTTTCATCTTCAACACCTGCAAATCGATCAGGATGCCATAACATTGATTGTTTATAATAAGCTTTTTTAACTAAAAGTAATCACAGATAAGTTAAAAGAAAGAATGAATCAAAAATCTTACGCTTAGCATCAGTTAAATTTTCTTTATCTTCTTTTGTAATCTGAAGGATAAAGTAGAGATCAGTTGTGCCAAAGGTTTCTTTACAATCTTGACTGAATGTTGAAGTCATTGTTGATGGAAATATAAAGTTAATAAAGTTGTGAAAAAAATATTAAATTGCTTAGCAACTTTGTGAAAAAATTGATGGAAGAAAAAATTCTGCTAAAAATTTGGCGCTTAAAAAATGCAACGAAATTTTTCATTGGAATTTTTCGTGCTAAGACTTTGGAGTGTGAAAACCAATTTTTTCAAAACTGATTTTTTGAGTAAATTTTATGAACGATGGATTTTTCAAAATGCTAAATTTTTTCAACTTTTTTCTCCAGAACGAAAAATAAAAAGAACATAGCATTTCCAAAAAAATGAAATAATTTATTTTATTTATTCATAATTTCATAACCTTCAAAAATTTATCAGATTCCGATTTTTTTTAATTTTTCGTTAAAGCGTATTCTTTGAATTTATTCTAAAATTTTGACAAAAACTGCACCGCCAAAAAATCAAAAAAATTTTTTTTGTTACCCATGTTTTCGAGCATGCTTAACAAGTTAGAAAATAATGCTTTTAACACGAAATTCCGCAAAATGCCGGATTTATCGTGTCGAGAGTGCCGAAATCGAAAAAGCAATTGTTCAATTTAGAAAGTTGGGATTGAAATTTTTGGGGTTTAAAATTAGCCCCTACTGCAATTGGGGGAAGGTGTAGATATGATTCATTAATTTCTTTAAAAACACTTTGTTTCGATTTTCAGACTAAAAATATTAAGTAAACACTTAGGGCCTTTTCCCATATCTATGAGAAATAGCCCTAAAAGACCACTTTTAAAATATTTTCTACCATTTTTTGTTTTCCTTCAAACTAATTTTTTTGCCATTCTTTATTTTTTTGTTATTAATCAAATCTTGCATATCAAAAAGAGATGGACGTTCTTGCTTTGGTAAATTTATCCCAATTAAAAACCCAATTTTTCTCTTTTCCAAAACCTTTAATTTATTATATTTTTGATAATTCTCAATTAATTTTATCACAAAAATTAATCAAATGTTGTAAAATTTTCAAATTATTACATTTGAAAAAAGATGAAAGTCGACTTGAAAGTGTGGATATTACTATATCTTCGTGTTCAGTTTTTGCGGGATTATCAAAATTTTATTTACACAACAAAAATGCTGATAAATGTTGTTTTAATTTTAATACTGTAATGAATTCAATTAAAATTTTGGATTCATTAAAACTTCATAGATTACCGGATATTTATTTAAAGACATTATTGCCGAAATTCGATTTAAGTCAAACAAAAGAAATACTTGTCGATTATACTGATTCTTATTTGAAACGTGAAATTTTAGAAATGATTACTCCAGCTTCACTTGAAAGATTTTATTTATATTACCCTGCTGGTGCAGAAATCAATCCAGCATTATTTGTTTTTCAAAAATGTTCTAAATTAAAAAGAATTGCGTACGTAACGCTTTTTTAAACATCCTACATTTTTAAAAAAATTTATTATTTTTTAATTTTATTAAAAAACAAATATTTTTTAGGGTGGCATTTCCTTTGAAATCCTTTGAAATTTAGTTCTGAAATTGTAGTTCCGATCTTGACAAAAAATTTTCTTAAAGAAATATTACATACAAAAAGAGAAAAGAAATTCGAATTTATCGACCTTTCTCATGCATCCGAAGTTGATCGAGACGATTTTATGAATTTTATGAACAATTATTTGGCTTTCAATTGTGAAATGTCTTTAGTATTCCGTACAAATGAAACCTTTGATGCATTTGATCGAATGCTTGCTGAAATACGAGAAATTAGGCAAAAAGAATTAAAAATGTCTGAAATGAAAATCGCTTATAGTCACCGTTTTATGCAATATTGGAATTGCAGAATTTTTTAAATTACCATAAACTTTTTTTTATAAAATTTTGAACAAGATGCTAATAGTGTTGTTGTTTTAAGACCATTTGAAACTCTTTTTTTTTGTTTAAACACCGTGAAGGAGTTAGAAGGATATACAGTAACTTTCAAAAATTTGTAAAGAAAAACTTTTTTAAAATGTTTTTGTTTTTTCAATTCCATTTTTATAAATTGTAATACGTTGAATAAAATTTTGGTAAACAAAATACAAATTCCAAAGATTTGACAAATACTGTATAAACATAAAAAAATTTTTTTTGAATATGTTTTTCACTTTTAAAAAACCCGCTCAAATTTCAAGTCCATCTTTGGTTTCTTTTTTTCCTCTTTTCGAGAAAAACAAAAATCCTTTGACTTGAGGAATTTCAAACAAAAAAAGGAGAAAGAAATGAATTCAATAAGCAATGAAGCTTCCACATTTGCTTATATTTTTCTTCTTCTTCAAAAAAAGCCATACTTTTTTTGCTAAAATATATATTAAACTTTTCTTTTTTTGCAGCTTTTTTTCTCTTTCCTTTCTTTTCCTTTTTATGGTTACTTAAAAATGGAACACAGACGACACACATTATATTTTTCTTCTTTTTGCGCATGTAGCTGAAAAAAAATATAAAAATCCCATATTTTTTATACTACCAAATTTGACTCACTCAGAAAAAGAGAGGATCGTGAGCGGTTTTTATGCGTTTTTCATCGTCAATCAATTTCAAACATAAATTTTTTTTATCCATTGATTACCTCCTTTTTTTGAAAAAGGATTACCCAACAAAAACTCTTCTCTACTCTATTAGCTCTCCTTTTTTTGATGAAAGGTTATTATTTGAAAAAATGACATGAATGGAATAAAAAAAAGTGGAGGAGAAAAAAAGAGCTTTGCTGCTTGTTTGTTTGAAAGAATAAGAAAAAACGTTTGACAAACAAAAGAAGTGTTTCAACGGGCCGTGAATGTGGAAGATGAATGCCAATAACTAAAGGTCATCATAAAAATGCTTTGCTTTTTTTCCTGACTTCCATTTTCTTGTTGCTAAAGCTACAACATGGAACAGCAAATTTTGTAAATTTTTTTCTCTCAACCTTTTTTAATTTGTTCAAAAAAATTTGACAAAAAATTTTTAAAACTATATTTTCTTTTTTTTAAAGCAGTATGATAAAAATTTTTTTTATTATATTGCTTTTAAAAGCCCTTTAACATTTTTCTTTTAAATAAAACATTTAGCACTTAAAAACCTTATGATAATGTCCTTATCACTAAAATTTTTTGAGAGAGTTCCGTTTTAAAATATCATTGATTTGTTTCATTTTTAATGAAAAAACCCGAAAGCACGTATTCCAATTTTTCAAAATTAAATTTGTGCCATAAAACTCTTTTTTGGGATTACTTTTTGTCTCTTTTTTTATTTCCATGGAATCTATTTTATATTTTTTTCTATTTTTTGAATACTTTTAAAGTTTCATTTTATTCGTGTTCTTTTTTTTAAATGACGAAGTTTTTCTGTTGTTATTTTAAAACAATATTCATTTTATGATTAATAATTTTTTTTAAATATTTCGTTTTTCACTTTCTTTTCTCTCCTCCACATAGAATTATCATCTTTAAGATTTTAAACAAATATCCCACTATTAATTGCAATCCAAGCAAAAAAAGAGGGAAAAAAACTTGTGTAAAACCCGGGTTAACAAAATCTTGTTTTCCTTTCTTTCCCGAAAATTTTGCGCAAGAAAAAAAAAGTTTGTCGGGTCATTTTCCATCCTCTATCCAAAAAGTCGTGTCGTCGTCGTTTATCCCTTTTCACTAATAACCAATATATTCATTCATTGTGTGTGTTTTTGGTTCAATACAGCCTCCGGCAATATCTCGCATTTTTTTCTCCATCATCCAATTTTTTTCTTTCATTTTACAGATATTTGACAAAAGGGTCATCATCGATATATCGCTTTCAATTTTTTTTATTCTTTACTGCTCAAAATATTGTTGATGGCTGCGCTTTTATAATAGAAAGGAAGTAAATAGCCGGACAGCAGCAGCAAACATTTGACCCTTATTTTAAATGGCCATTTATTTATAACTTTGAAGAATTAAAAGAATCGAAAGAAAGAAAAAAGCAGATTTATTTTAAAATTTGTCACTTTTTAACTTGTCACAAATTTGTCAATACAAAAACCAGCAGCACTGTTTTTGATCTTATTTTGAATTTTTCCGTTGTTTTTTTTTCTACCGAAAAAAACTTTTTCGTTGTTCGTCGTTTTTTGTCTTTCGTCGATGCTTTCATCGTCGTCGTCGTTAAGCAAAAACAGCAACAAAAAAGTTAGTTCACTTCATTTATTATTTTCATCTTTTCAATCATTGAAAACTTCAACATTGAACCTCAAATCCCAACTTCTACTTCTACTTCCACTTCCATTTTTAACGAAAATAATATTACCGTTAATTTTGACGGAATTCCATTACTTCCTTCAAATCCAATTTCTGATCCAGACGACAAAAAAGAAAAACGACATCTTCGTCGACGTTCTTCAAATTCTTCATTAACTTCAGATATTTCGGCAAAGGGTGGAAGGATAAAAATGATGATGAAATGGTATTTTGGAAGATTCCTTCTTCGACAATATATTTATCCTGCAATTGTATTTATATTACTTATTTTATTAATTAAATGGAATTCTAAACCTCAGAAAATAAATAATAATATTAAACATGGAAATTGGCATGAAAGTGGTGGAAATGTTATTAAATCTGTGAATACTTTACCAAAGGTTCGTTTTATTTTATCAACTCTTATTAGGTTTTTTTTGGATACGGTAGCTCTTTAAAAATGTTTGTTGTAATCAATGAACTTTTTTTCTCTTTTTCGAAATTATGCTGTACGATTATTTAAGGAAAAAAATTAGGTAAAATTTCAAAGTTTGTCTTTAACACTTTTTTGACAAATATTTTTTTAAACTGAAAAAGTTATTTCTGTTTTTAAAATTTTTTAAAAAATGTTTCTCTCCCATTTTTGGACCCTTAAAACAATCTCAAAAATATTTGTCATACTTCATATTTTTGTTTAGCGAAAAAACATGGGTTTTTATTATCAGCTGATTGTTGCTTAACATTGATCACTTATACTTTTTCTATTTTAGTCAATGAAACTTTCATAATTTTTATTTATATTTTTAACAAAAACTTTTTTATCATTGTGTTTTGTTTTGCTGTTTACAACTGCACAATCCTCGAAAAATAATTTACTTGTTTATTTATTTTTTCGAAAAAATACATATCTCTTTTAAAACTTTATGTGTTTCTTCATGTGTTTTCTTGCTTTTTTTCAACAAAAAAAAAACAGATATGGCATAAATCACACTTAAGTCTAGACAAACATCAACAATGAAAATTGATTAATTGTTTTAAACCTGCAAAAAAATTGGCTATTGTTTAATCAAATAAAGTTTAAAGAATTACTGTATTTTAGCTTGAATAAATTAGATAGATTAGATTTTGGTTGATCTTTTTTTCATATTTCTTTTTTGCTCATTTTTGAAATGTCCACATTTTTTGCAATGGTCAGTTGGCAAAAATCTTTCATCTTTTTTCAACGTTTTTTTGACTCGGATCAAATTTTTGTCCCGGAACCGCTGATGATGATGATTGTGTAATTGACGAAAATTTTAAATTGCATAAGTTTTGACATGTTATTTTTTTAATATTATTTTAAACTTTCAAGGACGTTTCACTTTTCAAAAATTATCCCTTCTGGGTGTCGCGAAATATCTCATATATTTCTCGTATTTTTAAATTGTTATCTTTTTGATATATCTTTGCTAACTTTGAAAGA
>JAQIXH010000020.1:0-39534 GCA_034700145.1 Panagrolaimus detritophagus
GCCATGGCATTTTTGGTCAAAACGGAGTTTAAATTCGTGTTCTCCGTCATCGAATTAGTCTAAAGGCAAAGAATTAGATCTCAAAATGGAAATTGCATTTTTTCAAAATCCGGTGCATTGTATGATTTTTACAAAAAACCGCTTTTAATCATAAAGTTCAACATTAGCTCTTTTTTAATAGAGTGGAAATGGGAGGTAAAACAGCTTCATTTTGACTGTAGACATTTTCTTTATTGTTTTCAACTTCCATTAATATTTCTGTGAGCAAATAAATGTGAAAAACATATGTCTGTGCGAAACATATTTTATACATCTTTTTTTAGCAAGCAACTTTTTTTGTGGTCTAAATTTTTTTCTTTTCATTTTTCAAAGTGTTATAATGATTTTTATACAATGGGGCTTACAAATAACATAAAAATTTATTGTAAAGAAGTTTTTCTGTTTAAATGCAAATGGGTTGCTTGAAACTCTTTTGAATATTTTCTTTCAATAGCTTTTAGTCAAAAATGAATAATTTATAAAAAAGCCGTAATAATTATTTTTAATAGCACCACCATTATTTTACCCATGTGAATACAATTTTAAAGGAAATTTAAAAATCGATTGTTTAATCAGTAAAAAAATAACTATCAGCTTTAAAAAATTTTTGCTGCAATTGTTAAAAAAATTTGATTTTGGAAAATAAATTACAAAATCGAATATATTTTTATGATATTTTTTAAAAACGCAGGACGATAATATCGTATTTTGAACAATATGATTAAAAAACTTATGATAAAGAAATGCAAACTTAAATTTTTTTCGCTTCCATAGAGTTTTTTTTATAAAATATCAGTTCTTTCGCGAAAAAGCTTTTGCACACACTTTTTGTAACAATGCCTTTTTTACTTACGTTCTTTTTTTATATATACATTTATTTTTCGGAAATGAGTTTTAACATTAACCAGTATCCTCATTTTATTTTTTAATTAAAAAATAGAGCGAATAACTAATAAAAAATTAATATTTCGCCGATAAAAGTCTTAAAGAAAATGTCGATATGCAAAATATATCACATTTTTAACACCTTTAAGGATGAAAATCATTGTCCCTTTATAAAATTTTATAGTTTCGTTAAATCTTTATTTCTACATTTTAATTAATGGACTGTCATCTACGAAAATATGGAGTCCTTTTTTCTGACACATTATTTCATTGATAATTTAATAATACTTTGTCAATCAATTTATGTCCTTTAACACAATATTATATTTCAAAATATTCAAAAAAACTTTTTTTTTAAAAAAAAGCCTTAAACATATTATTTCGTCCTTTTTAGTGAAAGAGAAAACAGCACAAGTTTTTCCTAAAACGTTTTTAGCATTTTTTATTTTTCTTTAATGGAGATCGCCATTCATTTCTTTCGATTTTTTTAGAAATAAAATGTAAAACATCAATTTTTTCGCAAACAAAAAGAAGGTTTATGAAATAAGTTTCGAATTCATTTTATGGTTGGAAAAACGCAAAATTACAAATTTTACTAAAATATGTTTTTTAATATTTTATGTTTTTTATTTAAATACAATAAAAAGTACACGTAAAGGAACATAAAAGGTTCAAGGACAATCCGTAAAATAACATTGAAACTTTCATCCAAAAGATTTTGAAAATTGTTGTCAATAATAATTGAAATAGTTTTTTAATACTCATTCTTTGAATTTATTCTAAAATTCTGACAAAAATTGCACATTGAAAATTTTTTTTATTATTTTTGTTAAGCATATGTTTTCGGCTATGCTTAACAAGTTAGAAAAAAATACTTTTAGCACGAAATTGGCCACAATGCCGGATTTATTGAGTCGAGAGCGCCAAAATCGACTTTTTTTCTTTTTGATGGGAATTTTTTATCTGATATCAGTTTTGGCTACCATTGCCCCCATATAGGTTTTCGACTATGGGGAATCCGAATCTCGGCTCCGCGTTTCGAAATTCTCTCGTTAAGACCCATTTTTGGCATATCGACTCCACAAATTTGCATAAAACTGGGTCAAAACTTTCTTTGCTAGACTAGTTCTTATCACCATTGGGTTCCCCGTGTTTTTTTTACTCTAGGATCGGGGAATACCGTAAAATAGTACGGGGAGCTCGATGTTTTATGAATTTTTGAATAATATTGAAATTTTCAGTCCGTAATGAGAAATCAATTTTTGCTTCATTTTAGCTAATTCCTTGGTTTTATAAGTTTTCGACCATGGGGAATTTAATGGCGAAGTCCGTTTTTAAATAAATTCATGTTTTCGTGTCGAGACACTCATCTTACAGTATATAATGTATATGAATGGGAAAAAAATCGGCTTAGCTTCATTTTTGCGTCAATAATCCTGAAAAATGTTTCTTATTGTCCCCAAATATGTGTTTTATCATTTGCAAATCAAAAAATATTTTTGTGGATGCTGCATGAAATACAGTTACAGATTTATTCAATTTTTGTTGGTTTTCTCATTAATTATATTTTTTTTAAAAACGTAAAGTTTTCGAAAAAAGATAATCTTCAAGTTTCGAAAGAGGTTTTTTGTAAAAATTGGATGTACGAGAACATCTTTGAACTGATGAAGACTGAAGATGCTTTTTACAAATTGATATTCATTTATCGGAAGAATCGTTAAACTTGCGTTTACTTGAATGAAGTTGTTGAGGCGATGAGGGAAAAAGACCTCATTCGCACGTCTTTTTTTGCTTGAGCCAGAGGAAGGTGCAGGGATCTCAGTAGTTCCATTGTTGAAAATATATAAAATATTCAAACCATAATGAAAAAAAGAAACAAAAAACTAATGCTAATAAAAGACAAGACAATAAATTTTTTATCTCGCTTTCTTTCATTTTCTGCGATCCAATTTTTATTCTTCAAAGTTGATTGCCGACTTTTTTCTATCTTTTTTTAAAAAGGTCATATTTTTCTTCTTAAACATAATCGAGAAAATAAATGTGAAAAACATATGTCTGTGCGAAACATATTTTATACATCTTTTTTTAGCAAGCAACTTTTTTTGTGGTCTAAATTTTTTTCTTTTCATTTTTCAAAGTGTTATAATGATTTTTATACAATGGGGCTTACAAATAACATAAAAATTTATTGTAAAGAAGTTTTTCTGTTTAAATGCAATTAGGTTGCTTAAAACGGTTTTGAATATTTTATTTCTTTCAATAGCTTTTAACTAAAAACGAATAATTAATAAAAATGAAATAAAATGTAAAAACGCGGTGATAATTATTATTATTAGCATCACCTTTTCAATGTAAAACCAATTTTAAAAGAAACATAAAAATTGTTGATTATTCAATAAAAATATAACTATTAGCTCTAAAAAGTTTTTGCTAAATTGTTTAAAAATTTGTTTAGAAATTAAATTACGAAATTCAATTTTTTTTTTTTTTAAAACGCAGAACAATAATATCGAATTTTAAACAATACGACTATTTTTTTAACTTACGTTCTCTTATTTTATACAGAAGTTTTCCTGTGATGAGTTTTAACAATTATCAGTATTCTTGATTTATTTTTTATTCTATAAAATATAAAACAATTCACACAGAAAAATTAGTATTTCGCTGATAAAAAAATCTTTATGAAATTGTCAATGTGCAAAAATAAACCACCTTTTAAACAAATTCAGAAGTCAAAAACATTGTTTTCTTTTTCTTCCCATTTAAAATTTTATAGCTTCGTTAAATCTTCATTTCTACCTTTTAATTAATGGACTGTCGTCTACAAAACCATCTTTTAAAATTAAATCATATTATCTGATACATTATTTCATTGATAATTTAATAATACTTTGTCAATCAATTTATGTCCTTTAACACAATATTATATTTCAAAATATTCAAAAAAACTTTTTTTTTAAAAAAAAGCCTTAAACATATTATTTCGTCCTTTTTAGTGAAAGAGAAAACAGCACAAGTTTTTCCCAAAACACTTTTATTTTAGCACTGTTTATTTTTCTTTAAAGGAGATCGCCATTGATTTCTGTCGATTTTTTTGAAATAAAATTAAACATCGTTGTTTTCGTAAACAAAAAGAAGGATTACGAAATATGTTTCCAATTCATTTTTTGGTTGGAAAAATGCAAAATTACAAATTTTACGAAAATATGTTTTTTATTGTTTAATATTTTTTATTAAAATACAATAAAAAGTATACGTATAGAAAAAAAAGCTTCAAGGATTATCAGTAAAAAAAAACATTAAAGTTTTCTAGAATACGATTAAACGCAAGCAGCCAGTAATAATTGAAATCGTACTTTTAAATTAAATTAACAAAAGCTATTAATTAAAAAATCTGTAATTTCGCCATCTTTCAGTTATTCTGGTTTTTTTGTTCGTTCTGTAACTGCTTTTTTTAAAATCGAAAGAAAGCATGCAGTCCATTGGTTTTTATTTTGAGGATAGTTGAAATTACGTTTAATTGTAATAAATTTGTAATTTCAACTTTATTTTTAATCTATTTTTGGCGTCAGTTTTGTTTGTGTTATCTTTTTTTAAATCGTGGGATAGCAAACATGCTGACCATATATTATTAAGTTAATAATATATAGAAATCTATTAATTTTTTATCACGAATTTCATAAACGCATTTTTATATAACAAAAAATAAAATATTTGAAAAAAATTTATAAATCTTTTTTTTGCATTTTTTTGAAAAAAAAGGAAAAATAAAACATGCTTTTCTCACAAAATGGTGCAAATGATGTTATTCTTTTTATTTGGTACTTTTTATTTTCTTCGTAAAAAGATCGGCATTTGCAGTTGTCGTTTCTATCAGAGAAATGTTGTTTTCATAAACAAAAAAACGGCATAAAAGCAGCAGAAAGGGAGATTACGAAAATAATTTTTTCACTTATTTTTTAACTCTAATAAATGTAAAATTGTCAATTTTTTCAGACGTTTTATGTTTTGAATATTTTAAATTTTCCATTAAAATATTAAAAAAAACTACAATAAATAACAAAATGATGTAAAATAAAAACATTAGAAAAACGAAGGTCAATTGATTCAAACAATGTGGAGTACTCAGTAATAAAATATATATTTTGATCCATGTTATGTACATCATTATTTCATTTGTAAGCATAGATCTATCTGAATTTTCAAGTTTAAAGAAATATTGTTGTTTTACATAAGGTTCATTAAACCTTTTTTAAATTTTTTATTTCACAAATTTTTACAAATTTTTTTTTGTGCCAAATTCATGTTTATTGCACAACTTTGAAAAAACGGTGCACATCCTTTGAACAAAAGCTTTGAAGTGACACATGAAATAGAAAGTAGATGAACGAGGCGTTGAATGTTGCAAACAAAATTATATGCCTTTTTCTTTTGTCAAAAATAAATATTGATGTAATATATATATGTTTTTTTCTTTATCATATCAGTGATAAAAGTGAGAAACAGCTTTTATTTTAAAGGAACTTATTTTAACAAATTTAAAATTAATATTTTTGAAATTTTTCAAACTATTTTTGTATTAAAAAAGAAGGAATTTACTTTTAATATTTTACTGATAATAATTTTTAGTGATTTTTGTATGAACAAAAGTTGAATTGATTTTTTCTTTTTAACATTTTCGACTATGCAGCTTGCAACGCACATTTGACCTTCATTTAAAAAGCGAAATCTGAAAAGCTGATGGACACAAAAAAGAGACAATGTTTGTTTCTTTTTCTTTTTTCACATCGATAAACAATCATTTTGGCGCTTCTTTTCTATTCACACTGTCTCCGCATTCATAAAATTTAGCAGCAAAATTTTTTTGTTGCAAAAGCGAAAGGAAAAACGATGCAACAACCCAACACACTTTTTTGTTAAAAAACGTGCCAAAAGGTTGCTTTAAAAAAGGAGGAGATAGTTTGTCGATAAAACTGAAGAAGAAAACAGAAAAAAATTTTGACATTGCAAGGGAAGAAAAACGAGGGTTTCAGTCTCTCAGTTTTTTTGCAAATGTTTTTTTGCTTTTTGTGTTGTAAATTAAACATAAATTTTTTTGTTTTCAGTAATCTCCTTCATTTTAAGTGCTGAAATACGTATGGCGTCCAGCAAACGAAAACATGAAAATGTAAGTTTTCTTTTAGGATTGATGTCATTTTTAATTAAACTCTACTTTTAAACTTATTTATTTTTATTGAAACATCACACTTTTCAGCTCGAAAATTTAAACATATCAGCGTTGTGGATGTGTGGAGAAAGAGATCTTCGTAGCAACAGAATGAAAGACGACGGTGTAAAAGCTGTACCAAATTTGCCAAATGTCAAATATAATTTTAAGTTTTATCCAAAACTGCTTGAAAGTTGTCATGTATTTTTATCATTGGAAATGCCAAAAAATATGAATATTGCTGTTAATGCCACTATTTCTTGCGAATCCGCAAATTATGAACGCAAATGGACTTGTTTGTTCACAAAATCCGATGAATATTGGTTTAAAATTTGTTCACTTGATAATATTTTGGATCCAAACAAAAATTTTATCGACAAATTCAAGTCTGTCACCTTTTGGGTTAAAGCAACTTTGACTATTTTCAACGTTGATGATTTATTTACAAAGAAAATAAAGATCGATAGTTTGGGACCAAAAATGTGGGAAAACGAAAATGGAAAAGATTCAAAAATTGTTGTTGATGGAAAAGAAATTAAAGTTTGTTTTTTATGATTTTTTCAGGCTGTTGAAAATATATAAATTGCAGATTCATAAAAGCGTTCTTCAAACTCGTTCCACAATGCTCAAAAATTTAATTGATTTTGAAGTAAAAACTGAACCAGAAACAAAGAAAAAGCGCGGAATTTCTCTTGAGAGCAGCAGTGATTCAATTTTAATTAACAATTACGGATTTAATATTGTTGAAAAAGCTGTCATGTTTTGTTATGATATTCCAAGTTTCGACGGCCTTTCTGCCAAAGATGCCATAAATCTTTTCAAATTTGCTGAAGAGTTTCAAATCACTGATCTCAAAGTTTGTTTTCATTTTTAAAAACGCTGACAAAAAATAAGCTTTACAGGAGAAGACGGAAGAACTTTGCATCAAATGTTTAACAGGTTCAAATGCATATTTTTTTGTAAATTCATCTGTCGATGTCAAAGCTGAAAAACTTTATCACAAATGTTTTGAATTTTTATTGAAATGCATGAAGGATGGCACCGCTGTTAAAGATGTCGATAAATTGAACGCTGAAATGAAAGAAAAATTGTTTGCCGATGCTTTCACCAAAGCTTGAATTAAATATCTCGGGTTTTTTTGTTCAGCATTCGTTCTGATTTTTTTCGCCAAAATTATTTCTCTGATAATTTTTTTAAAATAAATTTAGAATGCTTGTGAATCGATATCATGAACCTTTACCATTAATGTAACCATAAAATACATGTATAGAAAATAATATAAATAATTAGGACAATAAAAAAAGGATAGAGAAAAAAATATACAAAACATTCATTTTTATTTAAAAGAAAAAAAGATCAAACATTTTTCAAACAAAAAAGGAGAAAAAACGAAATGTCTCTGTTTTTTTTTCTCTAGAAGCAATTCCGAAACACAAAATTAATAATTTTATCAAAAAAGTTATTATTTTTAGAAAAATGTAGGAAACCAAATATTCAGGCATCATTTTGCTGTGTGAAAATATATATTTTTAGTCATATTTTTTTGGTGGACTTTAAATAAAACAAAATCAATTCAAGAAATAAACCAGTGACGTAAAACTAAAAGAAAAACTCACCGATTCCAAAAAATTCCTCTTTAATGTTTTCACTCATTTTTACTTGTCTTTTAAAAAAATAAATTAAATTTGACGGCTGTTCAAAGCTCAAAGTTTATATGCATTTTGTTTTAAAGACAATAAGATATTTGCAATTAAAAAAAGAAAAATAAATGAAACATTTGTTTCTTTCATTCCTTTAATTTTTCTCAATTTTTTTTGAATATTTGATTTAAAATAACAAAAAAGTAAAAACATATAAAAGGTTAAAACCGTTAAACAAAGTAACACAGGAATAAAATATTTACTTCGACGATAAAGGATATTGTGACATTTTAAAAAAAGTTTAAAGACTGTCGTTTTAAAAACCTTTTGATGAGAAAAAATCTATTTATATATTTCATCCATATAAGATATAACAAAAAAAAGATAAATAGTTGTTTTTTTAAGTAAAGCTTCTGTTTTCATGTTTTGCAAAATATTTGTCAATGGCCAGATTTATTCGGGAACGCTTACGTAAAAGAATTAATTTTTGATGGCTAAACACCGTCGGGTACTTTTGGGTGGATAAACAAGAACAGTGCGCTATGGCCAACTGTTCTTATTTATCCCCCCCCCCCACTTTTCAAAAACAAAAAAGTGTAAATGATAAAAAGAATAAAAAAAAAAAAATTTTGGGCCCACCAAGTGACCGCCCACCAAGTGTAACATACACTTGGTGGAAGTAAGTTTACACTTGGTGGGAAAGCCCACCAAATGTAACTTTTTCCACCAAGTGTATTAAATTTTTACAATACATAAATAGTTATTAATTGCAATTGAAATTTGTTTACGAAAACTTCATAATTCATTTCAACGTGTATGTGGTTCATGTGTTGATGTTCGAGATACTGTTCTTCGACTTCGAACTCAACGTGAAATGACTGTACAAAAGCTTCAACAATATCTTTTTATTCATCTTGCCGTTTTGGAATATGCTGTTCGTCGACGATTCTTTGATTCAATTGAAAAACTTGATCTTGCAAATTTTTTAATTGAAAATATTTAGGATTATCTATGTGTAAAAATATTTGCTTAATATAATTGGGTTAAAATAAAGTTACGGTAAAATAAAGAATACATTTGTTACGAAAATTTGTTAAATCGTTTAAATACTTTTTGTTACTGTTAAGTTCTTTTTTCCAACCATTGAAACAAAAGCTAATTTTGTAAACAAAAATCGATAAATTTTGCAAAAATTTTGATGAAAAAAAATCGATTATTTGCTATTATGATTTTTTTTTCTCTCATCCTTTTAATTGAGCTAATTAAAATCTTTTTGGCAAAAAAAAATTACAATAATTATTTTGTAATTTTATTTTTTTGCCAAAATTTAAAAAAATTTTTTGCAACTTTTTGAAAATTTAATCTTTATCTTTTAGCAATTCTTTCTCTTTTCTTTTCAACATTTTCTACTAGAATGGCTTGGAATTATTGGAATAAAAGTGATAGTGATTCATTTTGTGAATATAGTGATTGTTGAATTCTCTGGTTCTGAATTTGATTCTTTATCAGAATCCGAATATGAAGATGAAGAACAATTTCAAGAAAATATTTATAAATTGCAACAAGAAAAATTGAAGCTTTTTCAATCTCAAAATCCTGAAATTGGACATTTTGATGTTCTTTTTGATTTTGATGGAAAGGTTTGTTTTTGTTTTTAACTTCTTTTTTACCTTGTATTTTTTAGATTTTATATGCAAATAAATATGTTTTGGTTACATCTTCTGAAACCTTGAATGCATGGTTATCAGATCGATGGACAAAAAATGAAAATCCTATAAAAATCGAAACATATACTTTTGATATCTTTTATCAATTTTGTTCATTTCTTTACTCAGGCAATTGCAAAGTAACAAAAGAAAATACTTTTCAACTCGTCGATGCTGCAGAATTCTTTGGTATCCAACTTCTCAAAGATCATTGTGAAAAATTTATAAAACAAAAGCGACAAAAATTAGTAAATGAAGAAAATTTTTTTGAAATGATAAAAATTGCTGAAAAACATTCCTTGTTGGAATTTACAAAATATCTTGATTATCGGCTTTATAAAAATCATGAATCTTTGATTGATGAAAATGAAATGAATTTCTTGGGTTTAAGCAAATCTCGAATTATTGCACTTTGCAAGAATCAGAAAGAAGGCAGAAAATATGAAATTTTTAAAGAAGAATTTTTTAAAACAGTAAGTTTTTTTTTATTGTGTTTTTTTTAAATTTTATCGACTGAGTTTTAGATTTATAAATGGGTTGAAAACTATGTTCAAAGTAAAAAAAAAGAATCAAATGATAAAAATTTTGATTATGAAGATGCAATGAAAAATGAATTCAGTGAAATTTTACCTTTATTACAATTTCATCATTTTGGATTTGATGCTTTAATGGAATTTGCTGGTACGTTTTGTGATGGTTTTCCAAAATTTCTGTATCATTTTTTTCAGTTGAACATGATTTTTTATTTCCTTTTTCTTCTGATTTATACAAGATTTTGGCAGAATGTAAAAGAAGCAATGATCAAGAACAAAAGCTCTTTAAAACTGTAAGTTTTGGATTATATTATTTCTCAAAGTTAGTAATATTTTTTTTCAGATGTATGAAATTGCAGAAAAAAATGTTTTGAAAAAACAAAAAAATAATTCTAATGAAACTTTTAATGAAAAAGATGCAATCAAAGAAGAATTGGCAAAATTTCTTCCATAAATTAGATTTTATTTAATGGATAAAAAATTTTTGAAAGATTTAGTTGGTGAGTTTTTGCAAAATGTAAAATATAAAAATGTTTATTTTTTAGTTGCAAACGGAATTATTTCACATTATCAAGCATTTGAAGTTATTACTGTTAAAGGTTGGTTATCTTTTTTTAAGAACAGCTTTTAAGATTATGATATTTATTTTTTTAGTTGAAATTACAAATGAAAAATGTACTCTAAATGGAATTTTTGAAGATAATCTAAATATTTCAAATGCTGTTGGAAAGAATTCTGTTGAAATTTTTTCATACAAAGAACTCAAACAACGTTTTATTCGATTCAAATTTCCACGTCCTTTAACTCACAGTAGATTAATTAAAAAAGATGGGATTCAATGGTATTTATGCTTGGAATGGGATGGAATTTTAGCTGCAAAACATCAATCTTTAATTACAGAAACTGATTATTTAATTGCTGAATTGAGCTATGTCTATAACAATTTCCGTATTACAAAAAATACAAATACATATCTCAAAATTACACGTTTTTAAATTTATCGGAATTCGCTGTATTTTTTTTCTTTTGCCTGTTTATTATTTATTTATTTTTTGACAATGAAAGCATGTATTAATTTTTTGTTTTATAACTTGAAAAAATGTGATAGTTTTTACTTCTTTTTTTTTTTTGAATATTTTGATTTTTTTATTGTGAAATCCGAATGAAAAAGTTTTCTCCATCTGATAAAAAATCGAATTTTGATCCAAAAGATAAACCTTGGTATTGGGGCATAACTAATCAACAATTTACTATTCTGGTAGCTACAACATATAAAAAAAAAAGAAGTTAAGGTTCATGGAAATGAATTTTTAATTGCTTCTGTAAATGGAAAAAAGCTATTTCAGAATGGTGATCCAATCTGTACTTTAACTGCTGATAGTCCTGTAACAATAACAGTATGCTTTTGCTTTATATCAAATTTTCCAACAGTGTTTTTTTCTTTACTCAGGTAACAGAAAACCAAACTAAAAAAATATAAATATTGAATAAAAAATAATAAATACATTAAATTAAAAGCAAAACATTGCATTTATTGCAAACATTAATAAAAAGTTTTGTTTTTTTTGTTTAGAAGATTAATCAGAACTTGTAGAGGCCTTTGCAGCTTTTTTTGATTGATTTTCAGAATAAGTAGCAGGGGTTCGAAGACTTGTACGAGATTGATTAAAAGTTTTGGAGTTCCCGATGTTGCAGTAGTTGTATTAGCATTTGCTCTTCCGAATGTACGAGAAGATCTTTGAACTGATGAAGATTGACGATGCTTCTTTCCAAATTGATATTCACTTATCGGAAGAATCGTTAAACTTGCGTTTCCTTGAATGAGGTTGTTGAGGCGATGAAGGAACACGACCTCATTCATACGTCTTTTTTTGCTTGAACCGGAAGATGATGCAAGGATCAGAGTAGTTCCATTGCAGAAAATATATTAGATATTCAAACCATAATGAAAAAAAGAAACAAAAAATAATGCTAATAAAGATTTTTCATCTCGCTTTCTTTCTTTTTCCGCAATGCAATTTTTATTCTTCAAAGTTGATTGCCGACTTTTTTCTATCTTTTTTTGAAAAGGTCTCATTTTTCTACGTTAACAAAATTGAGCAAATAAATGTGGGAAACATATGTCGTTGCGAAACACATTTTATACATCTTTTTTTAGCAAATAAATGTCAACAATGGTAACGCGCTTTGCGCATTTTTTTTGGAAAAAAATAGTGGTCTTTTACATAAAAGAACGAAAAAACTTGTTCAAGCCTTTCCAAAAAAGTTTTTTTTGAATATTTTGTAATATAAAATTGTGTTTAATGACATAAATTTGTAAACTAAAGATTATTTTATTAAAAGTGGTAGAATCCATTATGAGAAGTCAATCACTACAAATCATGGATGTTTTACTAATCATTTATTAAAAAAAGAAAGAAAAAAGCATAAACGAACCAAAAAAATTTATTAATGGTAAAAAAAAACTACAGATTTGTTGCATTTCAACTTCTATAGAAGAATGTAAGAAAAGCATGTACCAGAAAAAGACATGCAATCGAACGATAGTGTAAATAAAATTTGTAAAAGGTCGTGAAATAAATAATTTAAAAAAAGGCTAAATGAACCTTATGTAAAAAAGCATAATCTTTTTTCACACACAATTAAGATAGATCTTTGCTAACAAATGAAATATTGATGCACATTACACGGATTAAAATATATATTATCATTGAGTACTCCACAATCAAAATGTGGACCTGTTATGTTATTTTCTTCATGACCAAAATCAACAGGGCTACCATTTGAAACATAGCAAAAAAATAATTAAAACAATTAAAATGATAAAAATAAATGCATAGTAAACTTTTGATGACTGGTTTTTTATTACATGGAAGCTGGCGACAGAATCAGCCAACTTTGAAAGAAGGATAATTGAAAACTACAATGAAACAAAAAATTTTGTGTAGAAAAGAGTCTTCTTCCCTTTCAGTTAAGCTATTAAAAAATATTACTTTCTATCTTATTAAAAAAACAGGATAACAAATCATGTGATATTTCGATATTAGGTCATTTTAAAATGATAATAAAATTGTGAAGGAAATTTTGTTATGATTTTATACTTTTTTAAAATTTAAAAAAAAAAACGAAAAAACTTGTTTTTTATATCATATGGTGTTTATATCGACTTGGCTTTTTTTAGTTAAAGTTAAAAAATAAAAATATATTGTAAGCTTTTTTTATGCTCAAAATTAGTTTTGAAAATTCAATCTTTTAAAATTTCTTTAGTAAAAGCAGCAAAAACTACAGTTTCGATTATTATTGGCCAGAAAAGATGATGGATCCCATTATCTAAAAGAACAATTTCCCAGGTACATTTTATTTATTTATTTAATGTTTTTTTGTGCATAAATCAAATCATTCAAAAACAATGAAAAATTTAAAAAAGTTTTTGACAGAAAATTATTTCTTTGCTACACTTAAACAAAAAAAACTATTTTTCAGTTTTTATTCTGCTATTATTGTGTCGTCCCTTCTTTAGAAAAAACATTTCGAAAAATTTAAAGAAAAAATATCGAACATTATAGAAAAAATACTTGTTCAAAAAACGATGTGCAAAATGCTTTCACATATGTTTTCTCATTTTTTTGCTAAATTTTGTTTACGGAAAAAAAATATAACCTTAAAGAAAAAAAGACAGACACAAAGTCGGCAATGAATTTGGAAGAATAAAAATAGCATCGCAGAGAGAGATTCCAGATTTTTTTTTTCTCAGAGAGAGAAAAAAATATCTGAAAAAAAAACTTTTTTAACGCTCTCACAGAAAAAAGACATAAAAGGTTCTTGCTTCAAAAAGCTTTGTTAAACCAATTCCAATCGAAGAATCACGTCTGAATCAAAAAAAGAAAGACGCGAACTTTTTTTTCCTTTCTGCAAACTCTTTTTGGCTGCCCTTTAGAGCAGTTGAACACGCGCCAGGCTAAGACGCAAAATGAACAAAAAGCTTTGATGCCGATCGAACGCAGTCAATAAAAAAGCAAAAGCTTTAAAAAAATGACAAACTTTTTTATCGTTGCTTTAAAAGAAACATTAATTTTTTTCGTAAACAATATGAGTCAAAAATAGCGAAAAACAAAAAAGGCGTAAACAACAAAAAGCAATAATTTGCAGTCATCCCTCCATCCTCTTTCCTTTTTTTGTGAAAAAAATTTAATTTTTCAAAGCAATTATGAGCATATTTATTTCATTCTCAACTAAAGTTTAAATTGAAACATGTTGCGTTTTTCATTTTGTCTTTTGATTATTTTTGGTGCTGCTTTCTTCTTTTCTGATGCCAAAGAACTCAGTGTTAAAGTTTTTGGTAAAATTTGGTGTAATAATATGCCACTTGCAAATCAAGAAATTAAATTAATGGAACATGATACTTGTAAGTTTAATTTAATATTTGTCCTATAATAATAAAGAAATGTTTTTAGTTGATCCTGATGATTTATTGAATACTGTATATTCTGATCGTTCAGGAGTTTATAATATTACCGGATCTGAAGATGAAATTACTACAATTCATGCTTATCTTTGTATCAATCATACATGTGGTGTTAATGCTGAAGTAATTTTACTTATATTTTTCATCCAAAAACAACACTAAAATCCTTTCACTACTTTTTTTAGGGATGTTATCGAATTTCCGAATACACAATTCCAGCTGAGGCAGTTTATACCCCTTGTTCATGCAGAGGGTAAAATTTTCGGTAGAAACGTATTTGCGGGGAAAAGAGTCCAAAATATCTTAAAAATACATAAAAAATTGTGTAAAAAATATTTGGGGCAATTCTGGGGTCCTGCACCAAAAAAATCGAAAATGCCCTTTTAGGGCTGTTTTTGGGGGTTTTTTGGCCCGCAAATTGAAACTAGGTCAAATTTTAAAATTCTGAGCCGTTAACCATATCGGCATAACTATTTTTTAGTACAAATAGGGTCTCAAAGATCTTTATATTCAAAAATGCCAAAAATCTTCAAGCATGAGTAAGTATCCCTTTTTCGTCATAATTATAGAATTTATTGAATTCTGAGGGCCGCAAGACTTAAAAAAGTTGAAAATAAAATTCCGATCCCAACAATTTTTACTGTCATAATAGACGCTGAAACAACACTACCCAAAATGTAACAATTTTTCAAAAAATCGAGAAGAATATAGCAAGCCT
The DNA here is from genome assembly GCA_034700145.1 of Panagrolaimus detritophagus. Classification (NCBI taxonomy): domain Eukaryota; kingdom Metazoa; phylum Nematoda; class Chromadorea; order Rhabditida; family Panagrolaimidae; genus Panagrolaimus; species Panagrolaimus detritophagus. The sequence goes on from JAQIXH010000020.1 coordinate 15,193, forward strand.
TTATGAATGAAAAAAAAAACATGGGGGCGAAACAGTAAAAGTACCGCCTTTAAATTAAAATATGATCCCTGGGAATCATTAAAAATTTCAAGGAGAATTTTTTTGTAGGTATCAATAACCACACAAACCCCAGATAACAGATAAAAACACCACTTTAAGCAAAAAAAAAACGACTGTAGACCCAAAAAAAACATATTTGTAAGCGTTATTCCTATTCAAAAGTGTCTTTATCGTGTTCAGGGACCTCGATTTGTACATATCCGTCTTCATTTGAAACAATATTTGCTGCAGAAAGAAATTTTTTATAGGCGAATTAATACGCAAAATGAGCCTTTCTTCTTTGAAATGGAAAAGATCAGCCTCAATGAAATGGGTACTCGAGATGACAAAAAGACATGCATATAATTTCTTATCCTTTTTCTTTTTGAGAATTTTTTTGTAAGATTTGATATAGTAAAATTTTAAAAAACGAATTAATTAATGTTAATGGCCTTTTTATATGTAATAAAATAAAAATAAACTTTTGCTGTACAACTAAAATTGCCCGTCGTTTTTAACGGTTTTGATATTTAAATAATCAAACGCAACTTTGTAACAACAAAAATATATTTTATTCTTTATTTTTAATAAAACGACTGATAAAATCGTAAGCGATAATGCTACAATTGCACTGATAAACAGGATATAGTGATTACTGTCGTCACTCTAAAAATATCTTTACTCTAAAAAGCTAAAAAAAAGCAAAAAAAAGATTATTTTAATTATTAAACTCTTCAACTCTCAAATTTCATTGAAATTAAATTGTTGCCACATTTTATTTTTAGTCGCATGTTTTGTGAATTCGAAACTTATAACAAAACACAAAAGAAAATGAAAAAAAAATTTTTTCTCTTTATTTCAAAGTTGTAATAAAAAAAATTAAAATTTTTATGTTAAAATCGTCAAACCTCGGAGGCAGCATTAAATCAGCAAAATGAAAGATAACAAAATCAGTCTTTTACGTATCTTTTAATTTTTGATTTTTATAAAATGTTTATGTTTCACCGTAAAGGTCCCGAACTCACGCTCGGGTTTTGGCATGATATATGGCCTAAGTGATAGGCCTGGTATAGAGTTATATTCGTGCAAAAAATCAGCTGCGGAATCCTTATACCTGGGATTTAACAGCGGCACAAAGATGCTATCATTACCTGCAACACCAAAAATCGATTTTACTGGGTTTGAATTTTTCGGCATAATTTCGACTGATTTATAGGTTTTTGGCTATAAATCAGTCGAAAGAATGATATATTCGAACTTTGTAAGTTTTTGTACATATCATTCTAAGTTTTTCACACCCTATATCTCGAAATTTAGCAAGGAAATACCACTTGAAAAGTATTTTATCGTGTTCACCGATGTCCAAAACCTATAAATCAGTTGAATTATGCCAAAAAATTGAAATCCAGTAAAATTGACTTTTGGTGTTGAAGGTAATGAGAGCATCTTTGTGCCGCTGTTAAATCCCAGGTATGAGGATTCCGCAGTTGATTTTTTGCATGAATATAACTCTATACCAGGCCTATCACTTAGGCCATATATCATGCCAAAACCCGAGCGCGAGTTCGGGACCTTTACGGTCAGATATTTTAAGATTTCCATTCAAATATTTGAAAAAAAAACAATAAATGTAACGCAAAAAAGTCGTCAACAAAAACAGGGAAAAACAGATTGAAATTCAGTTTTGTCATCTGAAATTCAACAATAATAATTGACATGGTAGTTTTACTGTAAATTGTTAAAGTAAAAAATTTAATTAAAATAAATTTTATAGATACGTTTTTACACATATTTTTCAGCTAAAAATTCTTTTGTTTCAATTTTTTGTTTGCATTTTCTCATATGAAACGAATAATTTCATTGGCATACGAAAATGTTTATAATAAGATAAGGTCAAATTATCAAAAAAAAATTTCGTTCCAAAAAACAATTAAATTTTTGCAAAGAAAAAAGTACGAACTTTAAAACACTTTTTTTAAATATTGTTTAAATTACAAATTTGCTTTAGGGTACATAATTGTAAGTTATTTCCATGTTTGAAATGTGTTTCACCGATTTTTGACTTAATTGGTTTAAAAAACATTATTGCACAAAAAAATACAAAATTTTCAAAAAAAAATTTAAACAAGTATTTAAAGCTTTTTGAAGGAAGAAGCTTTTTTCTCTCTTTTGCGAATGAAAGCTTGCTTAAAACATTGTTTTTCTGTGTTTTTTTTCTTTCATCGCGATGCATTTTTTATTCTTCAAAGTTTATTGCCGATTTTTTCTCCGTCGTTTTCTTTTTTAAAAGGTTACATTTTTCTGTTTAAACAAAATTGAGCAAATAAATGTGAAAAACATATGTCTGTGCGAATTTCGCTCCAGCAACAAGTGCAGAAGTCGAAAGACTTTTTAGTCTGGCAGGAAACATCGTCACTGATCTCCACAAACGTCTTACTGGTGCAAAACTTGAAAAATTGTTATTTTTGAATGCAAATTTATCACTTTTAAAAAATTAATATTGTTTTTGTTAATTATTACCACGATTTGATCACTATGAATTCAATTTTAAAAGAAACATAAAAATTGTTGATTACTCAATAAAAAAATAACCGTTAGCTTTAAAAAGTTTTAGCTAAATTTGTTTAAAAAATTTGAGTTTGGAAAATAAATTACGAAATACAATATATTTTTAAAATTTTTTTTAAAAACGCAGGACAAAAAAATCGTATTTTGAACAAAAAACATTAATGATAAAGAATCGCAAATTTGTTTTTTTTGGCTTCCATTCAATTCAATTTATTGTGCAATACGAGGCACTGCCTCTTTAGCAGGGAGCCGAAGAGACTTAAAGAGATTGAATGCCAGTACACGTGACCTGGACTTATACCCGGGAATACCCACCGGGGACGAACGCGCACACTCATTTTTAAACTAGCCCGGACTGGGATTCGAACCACTGAGTGATTGCCCTCCTCATGAACGCCCTATACCAGTCGAATGCGGCCGTCTTCCATTGAATGTTTTTTGTTCTAAAATTTCAGTACTTTTGCGAAAAAACTTTTGCACACACTTTTTTTAACAATGCTTTTTTACTTACGTTCTTTTAGTTTATACATTTGTTTTCCTGAGATGAGTTTTCGTTTTAACATTAATCAGTATTCTTGGTTTTCTTTGAATTAAAAAATAGAGAAAATAACTAAGAAAAATAATTATTTCGCCGATAAAAAAACCTTAATGAAAATGTCAATGTGCAAAATAAGCCACTTTTTAAACAACTTTAAGGATGACAAACATTGTTTCCCTTAAAAAATTTCTTTTTTTTGTCTGAAAATCCGTTAAATCTTTATTTCTACCTTTTAATTAATGTGCTGTTAGAGTCCTTTTTTTTGATACATTATTTTACTGATAATTTGATAATACTTTGTCAATCAATTTATGTCCTTGAACACAATATTATATTACACAATATTCAAATCGAAGTTTTAAAAAAAAGCCTTAAACATAGTATTTCGCCTTTTTTAGTGAAAGAGAAAACAGCACAAGTTTTTCCCCAAAACACTTTTATTTTAGCATTGTTTATTTTTCTGTAATAGAAATCGCCATTCATTTCTGTCGATTTTTTTGAAATAAAATGAAACATTATTTTTTTGTAAACAAAAAGCAACAAAAAGAAGGATTACGAAATATGTTTTTAATTTATTTTTTGGTTGGAAAAGCGCAAAATTACAAATTTTACTAAAATATGTTTTTTAATATTTTATGTTTTTTTTTCATTTAAATACAATAAAAAGTACACATAAAGGAAAAAAAAGTTCGAGGATGATCCGTAAAAATACATTAAAATTTTCTACCAAAAGATCTAACACAAGCCGCCAATAGTAATTGAAATATTAATTTTAAATTATATTAAAAAAAATATTAATTAAAAAATCTGTAAATAAATAGTTCGTGTTTGCTTTTTTCTTTCTTTTTTTTAATGATTTGAGACATTGACTGCAGTGATTGAGTTTTCATAATGGATTCTTCCATTTATAATTAAAACATCTTTAATTGATAAATTTATGTCATTGAACACAATATTATATTACAAAATATTCAAAAAAACATTTTCAGAAAGGCATGAACAAGTTTTTTCATTCTTTTATGTGAAAGACACCAATTTTTGTCAAAAAAATGCTCAAAGGGCGTTACTATTGTTGACATTTTGTTTTTCTTCAATGGAGATTGTCGTTCATTTTCATTTTTTTCGTAAAAAAAATGTTGCGTAAATGCAACAAAAAAAAAGATCTCGAAACAAACTTTCTATTTGGTTTTTGATTGTAAAAATGTAAAATTACAAATTTTCCAAAATATGTTTTTTAATATTTTATGTTTTTCATTTAAATACAATAACACGTAAAAGTAAAAAAAAGCTTCAAGGATGATCCGTAAAAAACATTAAAATTTTCTACCAGACAATCTAACACAAGCAACCAATAATAATTGAAATAGTAATTTTAAATTAAAAAAACAAAAAGTATTAATTAAAAAATCTGTAATTCCTCCAAATTTTTCTTACAGTTTTTTAGTTTTTTTTTGTTTGTTCTGTTATTCATTTTTTAAAATCAAACGGAAAAAAATGACATGTTTTCTATCGTTTGATAGCAAACATGTCATCCACATATTATTAACTCATTCTTTCAGTCGAAATTTTATTATTATTAATCAAGAATTTCATAAACATAAATACATTTTTATGCTACAAAAAAAAATTTAAAAAATATTTATAAATCTTTATTTTGCGTTTTTTTGAAAAAAAGAAAAGTAATACAGTCGAACCTCGATTTTACGCGGTCCGAGGGACCGAGAAAAAACCGCGTAAGATCGAGGTTCGCGTAAAATCGAGGTCCGTTTACAGGGATTTCCATCTGGAGGGACCGCGAAAAGGCCGCGTAAAATCAAGGTTTGCTTAAAATCGAGGCGCGTAAAATCGAGGTTCGACTGTACAAGCTTTTCCCTAAAAATGGTGCAAAGGATTTTGCTCTTTTTATTTAGTACTTTTAATTTTCTTCGATGAAAACCGGCATTTGCATTTGACGTTTCTTTCTGAGAAATGTTGTTTTCGAAAACAAATAACGGCATAAAAGCAGCAGAAAAGGAGATTACGAAAATAAAAAAAAATATTTCGTTCATTTTTTGTTTGTGTAAAAATACTTTTTTTGAATATTTGAAAGTTTATTGTTTAAGATTTAATTAAAAAATTAAAAAAATGTTATAACAAAGCAAAATAAGGAAATGTTTATTCAACAATAAACCTTATTCTATTCTTTTCTTTCACGGTAAAAATAGAATAAAGAGGTTTTTATGACTTTAGCATAAAATAAATTTACAGGTTTATTCATTTATTGTTGGTTTTCTCATTAATGTTTTTTTTAAAAAATGTAAAATGTTTGAAGAAAAGATAATCTTCAAGTTTCGATTGTTTTCGTTCTCAATAAATTTATTTTTAGTTAACAATATTATTTTTTTCAGTTTTGTAAAACATATTCTTACGTTAGAAAAAAAATATTTAAATATTTAAAAACTTTTTAAAATACCATTCATTAAAAGATTTTTTAAATTTTTTGTTTAAATTACAAAGACTTTTTCAAAAAATGACGTGAGAAATGTTTAATCGTTTTTCTTACACTCTCTTTTTTGATCGAAAGGATTTTCGTCTGTCGTTTGAAAAAAAAGCGTGTTTTTACAAATGCAATAGAGCAAAACAGAAAAAAAGAAAGGAAATCAGCAATTTTTTTGTGAAAGAACGGGGCTAAAAATTACTCATCATTTTTGACATTGTTTCTCAAAAACTTACATGTTTTAATGGATATAAAGCAGCATTTATTTTTTTAGGTATTTCCTTCATTATCGATAATACATTTTTCTTTATTGCTGTAAAAACCCCCTTTAAAAAGGACATATAATTTAGAGAATGAAAAATAGCGACAAACATCGCAAAATATTATTGTTGTGCCTTTTGGGGAAAATCGGGATAGCTGAAAAATAAGCTTTTCTTCTTAAACTAAATCTACCTGAAATAACATGTCCCAAGATATCTCCTTAGGTGTAATTGAGGTTCTTGGTCTTTCATTGAAATATTCACAAAATATTCAAAAAAAGAGTTGAATTAGAAAAAAAAGACGCTGAAAATAAATTTCATTCCTTTTTTTGTTCAAAATCGGGTCAATGAAGTGACAAATGTTGCTTCTTTTGTGTGTTCTTTTTTTTGTGTGCATGAAAAGTAACAAACTAAATCGGTTTTGATGCCCCTTTTGACATTCAAGGCCAATGAAAAAAACAGAACCCCTTTTTTCTCTCTTTATTGACCCGATTTTGAACAAAAAAAGGAACGAAAATCATTTCAGTGTCTTTTTTTCTAAATCAACTCTTTTTATGAATATTTTGCGAATATTTCAATGAAAGACCAAGAAATTTTCACTATATATATGTGTGACTTAATTAAAACTTTAGAAAACGACAGACGATTCAATCAAAACAATGGAACAGTTTTTTTTAATCCATTTTTTATTTCTCTCCAATAGAGACATTGTTTCCATCGATTTTTTTAAAGGTTACAATTTTTTTTTTGTAAACAAAAGCAGCATTAAATCAGCTAAACGAAAGATTAGTATTTTTACTTATTTTTAAGTTTTTGATTTTTCCAAAATGTTTATGTTTTTGGTATATTAAATTTTTCATTCAAACGTTAGAAAAAAAACAATAAATGTAAAGCAAAAAAGTCATCAACAAAAAGAGGGAAAAGCAAATTGAAATACAGTTTTGACATCTGAAATTCAACAAAAATAATTGACATGGCAGTTTTACATGTAAATTACAAAAGTAAAAAATTTGATTAAAATATATAAAATATCTTTCATAATAAATTTTATAGATACGTTTTTACACATATTTTTTAGCTAAAAATTCTGTTTTTGTTTCATTTTTTTATCTACATTTTCTCTTATGAAAAGCATAATCTGAATGGCAAACAAAAATGTTTATGATAAAATTTTACGTTTATAGCTTAAAGACTTTGCAAGCAAAAAGTAGGGACGATTTTTCTGTGGCTTACTTTTGATAAGTTATCATTTTCTAGGAAGTGTCGATTGTTTAGAAGATTAATCAGAACTTGTAGAGGCCTTTGCAGCTTTTTTTGATCGATTTCCAGAAGGAGTAGCAGAAGTTCTTATGCTTGTACGAGATCGATTAAAATTTGTTTTTAGAGTTCCCGAGGTTCCAGCAGTTGTATTTGCATTTGTTCTTCCGGATGTACGAGAACATCTTTGAATTGATGAAGATTGACGATGCTTCTTTCCAGATTGATATTCACTTTCGGAAGAATCGTTAAACTTGCGTTTACTTGAATGAGGTTATTGAGGCGATGAGGGAACACGACCTCATTCGCACGTCTTTTTTTGCTTGAACAGGATGATGATGCAGGGATCTCAGAATTGTAGAAAATATATGAAATATTCAAACCATAATGAAAAAAAGAAACAAAAAATAATGCTATCTCGCTTTCTTTCTTTTTCCGCAATGCAATTTTTATTCTTCAAAGTTGATTGCCGACTTTTTTCTATCTTTTTTTGAAAAGGTCTCATTTTTCTACGTTAACAAAATTGATCAAATAAATGTGAAAAACGTATGTCTGTGCGAAACATATTTTATACATCTTTGTTTAGCAAGCAATTTTTTTTGTGGTCTATATTTTTTCTTTTCATTTTTCGAAATGTTATAATGACTCTTATAAAATGGCTCAAAAATAACAAAAACCCCAGATAATAGATAAAAACACCATTTTAAGCCAAAAAAACGACTCTTGACCCAAAAATACGTATTTTTAAGCGTTATTCCTATTCAAAAGTGTCTTTATCGTGTTCAGGGACCTCGATTTGTACATGTCCGTCTTCTTTTGAAACAATATTTGCTGCAGAAAGAAATTTTTTATAGGCGAATTAATACGCAAAATGAGCCTTTCTTCTTTGAAATGGAAAAGATCAGCCTCAATGAAATGGGTACTCGAGATGACAAAAAGACATGCAATTAGTTTATTATCTTTTTTCTTTCTGAGAATTTCTTTGTAAGATCTGATATAGTGAAATTTCAAAAAACGAATTAATTAATGTTAATGGCCTTTTTATATGTAATAAAATAAAAATAAGTTTTTGCTGTACAATTAAAATTGCCTGTCGTTTTCTAACGGTTTTGATATTTAAATAATCAAATACACTCTTTGTAACAACAAAAATATATTTACCCCAATATCATTAATCCAACGACTGATAAAACTGTAATTGATAAATAAATGTTTATAATAATAAGATTATGTAAAATTATCAAAAAAAAATTTTCGTTTCAAAAAACAATTAAATTAATCATAGGAACTAAGAATACATTTTAAAACACTTTTTTTAAATATTGTGCAAAATTTTGAATTTTCTTTTTTTGTGAGTTTTTTCCATGCCTGAAAATTTCAGGCCGAAATTTGTTTCACCGGTTTTTGACTTAATTGGTTTAAAAAATATTATTACACAAAAAATACAAAATTTTCAAAAAAAAGTTTAAACAAATATTAAAAGCTTTTTGAAGAAAGAAGCTTTTTTTTTCTCTTATGTGAATAAAAGCTTGCTTAAAACATTGTTGTTCCATCTTTTTTTCTTTTTTATTTTTCATAATCGAATGTCGACTTTTTCTCCGCCGTTTCCTTTTTTAAAAGGTTACATTTTTTCGTTAAAAAAATTGAGCAAAAAGGTTGTGAAAACATATGCTTGTGCGAAACACATTTAATACATTTTTGTTTAGCAAGCAACATTTTTGAACACTGATCAATGTCCTTTATTTTTCGATGTGTTTTACAATGGCTGAAAGAAATAAAAATTTATTGTAAAAAAGTTTTTCTGTCTAAATGCAATTAGATTGCTTAAAACGCTTTTGAATATTTTATTTTCTTTTAATAGCTTTTAGCTTAAAAGGAATTATTTATAAAAATGAAGTAAAATACAAAAACACGGCTTTAAGTATTATTATTAACATTACCACATGTTTATCGCTGTAAAATCAGTTTTAAAAGAAACTTAAAAATTGATTGATTGATCAAAAAAATATAACTATTAGCTTCAGAGCTGTGCGATACCATGGTCCTGTCTCGGAGTCTCGGTCTCGACAAAAATTGTAGGGGTATCGGGTCTCGAATCTCGGCCGTTTTTTACCCGAGATTTGTTCCAAAACGTTTGTTTTTTTTTGTTATGTTTTAGAATTACTGTATGCAGATTTTTTAAAGTTCTTGTTTTTTTATGCCGGCCGCGGCCGCTCTGTTTTTAATTTTATAAGGCGAAAAACAAATAAATTTTGCCAAAAACACCGGCCCGGGCCGGCCGCGATTTACACCTCTGCTTGCTTTTCTTTTAAAGCGTTCTGCTTGACCTCTTTTTTTAATTTAGTATCTCAGTTGTTATTGGTTTACCGTGTTTTTAAACAATTTGAAAAAATTAATGATTTTACAAGTGTTATCATGTTTCCAACATAAAATTTATATAGATGAATGGTAAAAGGTTTTAATAATAAAGTTCAATATTAGCTCTTTTTTAATAGAGTGGAAATTGGCGGTAAAACAACTTCATTTTGACTGTCGACATTTTCTTCATTGTTTTCAACTTCCATCAATATTTCATTTTCAGTGATAAATTGAACAATAAGTTTTTTGAATATCATTATTTTATATTGATTCAAATCGGAAAGTAATTGCTTTTCATACCAATGTCGATCTGTGCTGTTAACAATCCATCTTGAATCGGCCCTTTTCCAAGTTAAATAGCGACCTTCTTTTCCAACATTTGTTTTTTGAATTAAACATTCCAATTTCCAAAGATTACCAAAAATTAGTTGATTGTTTATATTAATGCTTTCAATGGGTATTGCATCAGAGTCGTCATTTAATCCAACGATAAGATACTGTTGAGAATCACCAAATTGAATTTTTTTCTCATTAATTTTTTCACAATTACAGATTTGACAATAATAAGCTGTCGAATTGTTTTTCCGATTTTGCAATAATGAATCAAAAGTAAAAACTTGGTTGAAGACTTTAAGATCAACATTAAGATTAAGAATAATACAGTCTTTTTTCTGACTGATTATTTTTGTTTCGCATAAACACGTTTCATATATTTGATATGAAAATGTAAGCATTGATTGAGAATGTTCATCAAAAGATTGCAAAACTTTTTCAAAAACAAAGCAGGCTTCATTCATTCTATTTTTCGCAGTTAAAGAGATTGATTTTCGAAATGAAACAATGCTGTTAGTATTCCTTTGAAGGATCGTTGTTAATTCTTTTTGAAGTTTTGTGAGCTCCAAATTATTCAAATTTTTGCAAACTGCTTCTTTAAATTCTCTCATGGAATCAATGGAATTGATTACTCCAATCAAAAATGAATCAATTGCATTCAGCTTTTTAAGTTTAAAAACCAATGGATTATTGCCTTCTGAAAGCGCATAAAGATCGGAATCTACTTCTTCCAATTCAGCATCATTTTTTTCTGCATCGTTTCTTTGCTTCTTTGAAGGTTTTGCTTTTTTGATATACTTTCGTTTATTACTTACAACAATTGTTTGTGCTTCTTTTTTATACATTTCTTTGCAACCATCGCACAGTCTTGTTTTTACATTAGTTTTCCATGTTCCAGGTTCCCAAAAAGTGAATTGGTCATTATTGTTTTCCTCAAAAAGATTAATATCCATTGTCATTAATTGTTCAACTAATGCATTTTCAGTTGATATTCCACAATTTGCACAACATTTGCAAAAATATACATCATTACTGCATTCTTTAAAATCAAAATATAGTCGCTTCTGGAACGTTCGAGATCTATCAGTACTTTGTAACGAATTATTTGATAAAATCATAACATTTTTTAAAATATAATTTTCTTTTTCTGGCTTCCAATCTTTTTCAACTTCTCGACATTTTGCATCTTCATCTGGAAGTGAAAGAACATCTTTTGGGATGAAAGGCAGATTTTTTAATGCTGGATTGTTTCTCAAATCCAAATTAAATATTTTTTGGGAATAATTGCGAGAAAGTTGTGGACAAATATATTGCAGATTACAATCTTGAGCTTTAATAAATAATAATCGAATTCTCTTTAATATGCATGGTAGAAATCGGATGTCGTTATTAACAATGTGTAAACTTTCAAGACATTTAGTTGGCAATCTTTCCCATAACTTTTCTGATAAATCTGGGTCTTTGAAATTATTATTGTCCACCTTTAAGGCTTTAATCTGTGAGAGATTTTCAAAGTTATATGGCAGAGAAGAAAGTTGGTTGTTGGAAAGATTTAATTGCAGCCTGAAAAACACATATTCATTAGCCAAAAGCGTTAGGTGAATAGCATTTTAGAAAATATATAATGGCAAAGAGCTTGTAATTTTTTAGGTATTTGTGTTTTAATTTCTCATACATGAAGTTGTAGATATATTCTATTAAAATAACATACTGTCGGGCCGTGTTGTTTAAAACATTTTCTTTTGGGCAATTAAAAGATTGAATGCGGTTGAATGATAAATCAAGTTTATCCAAATTCTTCCAAGTTGATATTGGATCAATGTATTCAATTTGATTGTGTGATAAATTAAGTTCTATCAAATTTCTTGGAATGTCTTCCCAAGGAAAAGACTTTAACTTGTTATTTGCCAAATTAAGGTTACGTAAAAATATATATTCTGAATGTAAAGCGAAGCTTTCAAGTTGAGCATTTTGAATATTTAATGTGCTGATTCTTGTAGGAAACTGATCGATTCTTATCTCCTAAAAATAAAGTTTTACAAAAATAATTGGTTAATGTAGAAATCATGCCTTGTAATGAGCATTACTGATCTCTAGATTTGATAGCCTGCATAAATTCAGTTCATTAATTTCGTCAATATCTTTCAAATTTTCAATTTTTAAAGTATTCATATTTTTTGGAAAACTATTCCACGATAAACCCTAAAAGATGTGTGTAGTATCGGAGAATGAAGCATTAATGTCATCATTTGATATTGACAAGATTAAAATTATAGGATTTTTTGAAAACGCTACATGTATCTGTATTTCTCAAAAATAAAAACAAATTGATAACAAAATGGAATAATTTGTCCCACATACGATTTGCCTTTCAGCCGGCAAATGACACTTTCTCGGAATCAGAACAATTTTTACTCATTCGTTTTTTCAGCTTTTTAAATTTTAAATTCTTTAAAGAATGTTAAATTTAACATAAGCTTTAATAAATGACTTTCAACACAAGAAAGGTTTTTAAGAAGCTTTTAAGTTTTTTTAGCTTTTTCTGTGACTACAAAATTTGCTTTTTACGTAAATTTGTAGTACAAATTTACGTTTATTAAAGTCATAAAAATGAAACAACAAAACTTTTCGGCTTATAGCTATAATAGATATCCCGAGCACTAGTCCCACCCCTCGAGATTGGGGCACGGGAATGACCGTGCGAGAAATTAGCACTTTTCATAATCATAAAATAAGTTACATAAAAAACCAATGTGAAAGTAAGGACATTTTTTAAATGATGATTAAAAGATTACATTTATTTTTGTTCCAACCAACAAAAGTTCTTTTAGAGAAATAAGGCGTTGAATAGTTTCTGGGACTACCGTAATTCCTGAATAACTTAAATCCAGACATTTGATACTTGTAGGGAGGTACAGCCAAGGTATTCCGTCATCATCAAGAAATGGATTATCATTCAAAATTAATGTAAGTAATGCGGCCAAACGGCTAATTTCTGGAGGAATTGATTTTAAATTATTCCCACTTAAACAAATCCAAATTATCGATGTTGGAAGTTTCTGGAAAAAATATTTTGGAATTTCAGCTAAATTAGATTCTTCAAATCTGAAGAATTGTAAATTATTTAATTGTTCTATTCCGTCTGCAAATTTTTTCCATGCTTCAAAGCTCTTATCAGACATTTCAATTTTTGACAAATGTAATTGTGTCAAAAAGGTCGCCTCAAACCATTCATCATCAAATTTTGGCATTTTTACTGAAAAATTTTAAACTGTCGCAAAAAATCTCACAATTCTTCTTTGATTAAACTTACTAGATATGAAAGCTAAAGCATGCCAATTTCTTTTATAGTCAACTTTTTTACGAGCATATTCTTTTTGGTTTTGTATTCTAAACAGGGTTGTCCATTTTTCGTCTGGCGGTCTCCTTTTGCCGCCCTTCTAGTACAAAGAATCGATTTTTCGTCTGGTTTTCTCTTCTCTTTTCCATACTCTCTCGCGTGTGAAAGTAAGAGAGAGCAGGTGGCAAAAGGAGACCGGCAGACGAAAAATGGACAGCTCTGGTATTTTATAAGATTGCTGCAGTATTTTGTGGGAGAAACTTTAAATTTTTTTTTCTTACCACTGGTGGCAAAAGGAAGGGTCGATTATGGGGCCAGGTAACAAAAATATTTGTTTTTATTAAAATTTATATAAGTATCCCTTACGTAACTTCTCTGTTTGTCTCTTCAAAAGTTTGCAACTTTGTCTTATATCTTGCATTTGTCGGAATATTCTTGTAACTTCCATTTTCTGGATCACAAAGATGGGTAATTGCATCACGTATACATCTCATTGTTTGTTTAATGGTTTTTTCAACAACACCTTTCTCCATTTTTATTTCATCAAAGGCATCTTCGGAAGTGCTGCCTTAACAATATGTTTTAAAAATATGCGAATCAATATTAATTAAGTTACCAGGATTTTTTAATTGATAATTGTTTACACATTCTATATAATCGCGATATTTCTGTCTTTCTTCCTTAGTAATAGTAGAATTTGAAACTTGTTTTATCTGTAACTTTCAATATTGCATCACGTATATTTAACTCTTTTTTTTACCATTTTTTAACTTACATAACAAATTCTCATGGATTTCATCCATAAAACAGATTTTTTAAGTTTGTCTTGTCGAAATTCAATATCAATGATAAAATTTTTCCAATCAATATCTTTGATTTTCATTGAACCAGGCTGAAGTGTATGTTTTACAAAAAAATTAGAAAAAAGATTTTTAGACTTTACCGTCATAAGTATTGTATCAAATAAATCATCTCTGTCTGATGATGGATCTCTAATAAATAAAAATTTATAAGAAGGTTCGATACACCATTCTCCTTCTTTATTCCTGCGTCCAATATCCGAATATCCAATTTCAATGATTGTTAAAGCATACATTTTTGCATCATTTTTTTCTTTCGCTATTTCGTCTTCAGACTAAAATTATTTTTTTGTTTTTTTAATCATTATTTAATTTTATAAAATTTATGTCTATTTACCTTTCCACCAACATCTCCAACCTCTAATGTTATCGAAGATAAACAATGTATACGCATCTTTTTTTAAAAGAGTTTATAGAATATAAAAATTAATACATGCCAGTTTTCGAACAACCGTTTTTTTACATAAAGAACGTCTACAATAATTATGTCTTCGTAAACGGCATTTTTTTTGTAGCAACGAATCTAAATAACTTTGATCCTAATTATTTAGTAAAGCTAGAACATTGAAAAAAGAGAAGCAAAATTCTTTTACACGTCCCAGTGTAAAAATTTGACTTTAAAAAAAAAAAAATAGTGAAGAAATTAACACTACTAATCAATATTTTTTTATGTTTACAACAGAAAAACAACAAAAGGAGAAAAAAAAGTTTTCTTTTTTTGCAAAGGAAACAAAGAAACGAATCAAATATATAGGTGCTGGCTTGCATTGTGAACGACCGACCTTTCATTTTTAGTTTTGCTCACTCAAAATATGTGCATAATCACATTGGCAAACAAAAATGTTTATAATAAGATTAGGTCAAATTATCAAAAATAAATTCTGATGCAAAAAATTAGTTTAATTATTAATAAGAAAAAAGGACAAATTCTAATACTCTTTTTTAAATAGTGTTAGAAAATAATATGTTGGCCGTTTTTGTGAGCCTTTTCCATGTTTGAAATGTGTTTCTCCGATTTTTGACTTAATTGTTTTAAAAAATATTAATGCATAAAAAATTAAAAATTAAAAAAAAAATTAAAACAAGTATTTGAATTTTTTGAAGGTAGAAGCTTTTTTGTCACTTTTTTGTGAATGAATGCTTGCTAAAAACATTGTTTTTCTATCCTTTTTTTCTTTCTCCGCGATGCAATTTTTATTCTACACAATCGAATGCCGACTTTTTCTTCGTCGTTTTCTTTTTTAAAAGTTTACATTTTTTCGTAAGTAAAAAAAAAGGGAAACATATTTTAAACATCTTTGTTTAGCAAGCAATTTTAATGTTGGATTTAAGGAGTTTTTCGTTTCCTGCCTTTTTTCGATTCAGATTTATTTCGTTATTATATCTTCCAAATGCAGCTGCGGCCCTGGTTGACTGTTTGCTTTCCTCTTCCTTTTGTTTGTTTACCCAAGTTGAAACCTAAAAAGTCACCTGAGATGAGTTTTTGGGCTTTTTTCCTTCAATAGTTTGTAATTATTTTTTGAGGATGCATTGATTTCGATTGATTTTATAAAAAAAAACCCAACTAAAAATAATGCCTATGACAAAATATTTGGTTGAAGCATTCCCTGACTAACAAAATTTGCTGCGTTATTCGCCATTTTGTTTCTGTAAATGAGCAAAAATATGTCATGTATTTTCTGTTATAAAAAAGGAAAAAATGCACATTTTTCAAAAAAATGATGCAAAAGGCGTTGTATTTTTTTTCTATAGCACTTTTTATTTTTCTTCAGTGAAAATTGACATTTTTTTGCATCGATTTTTTCTAAAAGGTTACATTTTTTTTCGCAAACCAAAGGCTGCAAAAAGAACCAAAAAGAAAGATTTGGTAATTTGTTTTTGCTTATTTTCTTAATTCCAAAAAAATGCGAAATTAACATTTTTCCAGACTGTATATTTTTGAATATTTTAAATTTTCCTGAAAAACTTTAGAAGAAAATCATAAATGTAAAACAAAAAAGTCATCAACAAACAGTTTTTCATTAAAAATAATTGACATGGGTGTTTCACATTAAATTATAAAAGTAAAAAATTTGATTAAAAATCTGTATATTTCAAAATAGATTTTTTAAATACGTTTTTACACATATTTTTTAGCTAAAAATTAAGCTTTTGTTTCAGTTTTTTGTTTGCATTTTCTCTTATAAAAGCGTAATATCATTAACAAACAAAAATGTTTATAACAACATTAGGTCAATTTATGAAAAAAAATTTTCATTGCATTAAACAATTATTAAAAAGAAAAAAGGACAAATTTTAAAACACTTTTTTGGAATATTGTGCATAAATTACTAATTATCCGAATATGATTTCTAATTTGTTTGGCACTTTGCTAGAAAATATTTTGTCTGCTCTTTTCCTTTTTTTATTAATGATTTGCAGGATTTATAACGGGTTTTTTGTAACTCACGTTTTTTAAACATAATTTAAAATAATTTGTTATTACTGTTTTTTCATAAACAAAAACATATGTAAAAAGTTTAGGTAAAATTCTCAAAAAAATTTTTATTTTTTTTAAGATGTAAAAAAAACATTACTTTATTAATAGGTAAAAAGAACACATTTTAAACCACTTTTTTTTGAATAGTGTGCAAAGAGGATATTTGCCTAATTTGTGAGTTTTTTCCATGTTTGAAATGTGTCTTACCGATTTTTGACTTAATTGGTTTAAGAAATATTACTGCCCAAAAAATACAAAATTTACAAAAAAAAATTTAAACAAATATTTTAAGCTTTTTATAATTTTCGTTCTCTCTTTTGTGAATGAATGCTTGCTAAAACCATTGTTTTTCAATCTTTTTTTTTCTTTCTCCGCGATACTATTTTTATTCTTCATAATCGAATGCAGACGTTTTTCTATAATTTTTTTAAAAGGTTACATTTTTTCGTAAGCAAAATTGAGCAAAAATTTGTGAAAACAAATGTCTGTGGACACACTTTTTATACGGCATGATAATAAATGATACCCATAAAAAAAATAACCCATAATTTTGCTTATTTCGTAAAAAGTACATAAATTTGTAAAATGACAATAATTAAAGACGAAAAACAAAAAAGAAACGTATCATTTATCATATTTTCTTATTGGCATTGGTTGCTTCTGCAGCATTTGTGGATCGAGGAACATAACGATAAGCTGAGTTTTGTGCGTCTGCTGAAAATTCAATGCATTTTAAATAATATAAAATATTCAAAAAAAAATTAAATGACACTTTATTTTGTAAATGAAAGTTTTCTTTTCGTCTATAGTTTTTATTGTTAAAAAACGATAGATGGAAAAACAAAAAAGTTACACTTTTTTTCCGGCAAAAAAATTGGAGAAATTTTATTGAAACGTTTTGGGGGATTAACAAAAAAACCAAGATGCAGAAAATAAAATCATGTATTATTTTCTTCTTACACATCTTTTCTTCTCGTTGATTGACATTTTTCGTCGGTCGATTTTTAAAGGTTTTTTCATTTAAACAATGCAAAAAATAGCAAAAAAATGCAAAAAAATGCAAAAAATATTTCGTTTGTTTTTTGGTTTGTAAAAGTGTAAAAATACTTTTTTTGAATATTTAAAAGTTTTTTGTTTTAAATTTTAATTAAAAAATAAAAAAGTTATAACAAAGCAAAATAAGGAAATGTGTATCCAACAAAACACAAACATTTACTAATTTTAGCACGGTAAAAATAAAATAAAGAGTTTAATGGATTCAACATGAAATACCATACATTTACAGTTTTATTGATTTATTGTTGATTTTCTCACTAATTACGTTTTTTTCAAAAATGTGAAATCATCAAGATAATCTTCAAGTTTCGAATGTTTTCGATCACAATGAATTTGTATTTAATTAACAATAATATTATTACAATTTTGTAAAACATATTCTTATGTTACAAATAATACAAAAATATTCAAAAATCGTTTAAACACCATTCACTAAAAGATATTTTAAATTTTTTATTTAAAGACAAAGACGAAACTTTTTCAAATGACGTAAGAAATATTTATTCGCTTTCTGAAGTTTTTGCGGACTGGTCACTAAAGACAACAAAGGGGACCAGGAATGTGCGGAATTCCGTTTCCGTTTTTGCGGAATTCCGTTCATTTTTTGATTTCCGTTTCCGTTTAAAAAATGAACGGAAAACGGAAAAAATTCTAACTATGTTTGTACATAAGTTTGCCCCTCTTTGGCTTTCATGAAGGAAAAATGTTTTGTTTTTCCCAACAAAAAAAAAGAAGTTTGTAGTTTGGTCTGTAAAAACAAAACTTTTTTGCGCGCCAAAAAGGAAATGCAAACAAAAATCTATACAAAGTTAAAGAAAAAATTCCGTTTCCGTTTTTACGGAATTCCGTTCATTTTTTGATTTCCGTTTCCGTTTATGAATTTTTTTCCGTTTTCCGTTCCGTTAAGAAATCTCATTTCCGCACATCCCTGAAAGGGACAATCTTTGCGCTTTTTCGTTAACTTTTGATTTCATTTGCAGACTCCGATAAATTAGCCAAAAAAGAAAAAGCCAAAGAATGTGTGATTTATTTACTTAAAATATCCCGTAACAATAATATTGTTTTCTTTGTTCTTTGTTAATGCCCATTGTCAACGGATAACATCTATTTCAAAACTCTTCCTCTGTAGTTGTGTAATAACAAAAATTGAAGCAATTAAAAAAAATTGTAAAAAATGTATTCCAAAAATATCCAATAAAAATAAAACAAAAATAAATACTTCAAATTATTGTATCATTTTGATAAACTTTAAAATGAAAAATGTTAAAATTGATATTTTAAAAATTAAAGTAAGAAAACATTGTAAAATCTTCAACATAAATTGTTCATCCATTTTTGATACAATAGTGCCTTTAAGTTACTGTAATTTGGTAAAAAGAAAGAATAAAATGCTTTAACTAAAATAGTTAAAGTTGATATTTGACATATAAATGCCCGTTACTATTGGATTAGTAATTGTTAATCATGAAAGCCCCCCTCACACAAAAACAAAGCAATAAAAGTAAATTTGTTTTTAATTTTTACTTTTGCATATGCCTATAACAATATATTACATTAAAGTTGGACAAAGAAAACTTAAAACAAAAAACGTTGAACTCAAATGAATTGATAAATTGGATACTGTAGAATAATGTAATTTGTGATTATTTTCATTTTTTAGAAATTTTTTTATTTTTTATTTTATTTTTTATGGGGACTACAAGAGAGCTAATTATTTGAAAAAGTTATTTTTATATTCAAATTTTAATACAAAAAATAGAAGATGCAAAACAACAGAAACATTTTTTGTTGTTATCATTTGGTTATTTCATTGACAATCAACATCTTCAAAATCATTTTTTACTACAGTAATCAACGAGAAATTCAAACTAACTTAATTCTATTTCTACCATTTATTACTTTAGTAAAATAACACACATAATTATTTTCGACGCCAAGTGAAGCGTTTTCCAAGTTTTGTCAAAGCTTCCCTTGATTCATGCTTTTGACCTTTATAACTAAAATATGGTGTGCAAAAAGCATTTGGTTTTTTAGACCATTCTTCAATGATTTTATCGACACATTTGTCAATTCTTTGAATATAGCTTTGTTTGATTTGTCTGCCAAATATAAGATTGTTCTTTGTTTGCCTAAAAGGGCAACAATTATTTAAATATGTTACCTTTTGAAAAAGACAAAAACCTACAATCATGAAAGGCGTAAACTTTTCGATGTCAAAGTTATCTTTGATGTTGGATAAAGTAAATTTTTTTAATTTTGGATAAGTTTTTGTTTCGTTTTGAAATGGATGAACATCTTCAGTAGTGAACGGTAACTCAACCCGATCAGCACTAAAAAAATTATTATTTAGAAAATTTCAAAAAGGGTAGGGTTATAAAAAATACATACACAAAAATTTGGAGTTTAAGCAGATGAGAAAAGATAATTTCAAAGGGAACAGTGTTTTCATCATCGAAAACAATTTTGGTATTTATCATTCTGAATTCTTTAACATTGCCATGTGATACCATAAATTTGAAGTCTTGCAATTTTATACAGTAATTTTTTAAAAACAGATATTTAATATCACAATCAAGAATTTTATTTCGGAAATGAAACATTTGATTCGGTTTGTAGACGAGAAAAAGAAAATTAGATAAAAATATATTGTTGGGTAAATTTTCAAAGCTATTAATTTTGCGCGAAGGAAGCGAGCAAATGTTGCCAGAATGAGATGTATCAATATAAGAAACAGAACAGAATTTGAAATTTATTTGTTGAAAATATTTACAAACTTGCATTAATTTGATAATTGTTTTAGGGCGGGCATTTTTCTTCATCCATTTTAAAACATCTGATGGAAAATAAATTGGAGTTTTAGTCATTGCTAAAAAGAACTTTTAAACTAGAATACAACTAAAAAATATTTATCAAATGGAAAAGATCGCTGGTAGTCCTCCTAAAAAATATTGGTCTCCTCTCACTTTGATAAGTATATTTATATTTTTTCTTTGTGGGCACATATATTTACGGAGTTATAACGGAACAACTAGACAAACAAATATCTCTTTAGTTCATGCTGGCTAAGCCGTTAAGACTATTTATTATTGATTCAAAATAGGGTAGATCAGTTATAGTTGGTTCAGCTTTAGTTTCAATTCTTTGTTTGCATTTTCTCTTATGAAACGCATAATCTCATTGACAAACAAAAATGTTTGTAATAAGATTAGGTCAAATTATCAAAAAAATTTCTTATTAATGCATAAAAAATAAAAAATTTTCAAAAAAAAATTAAACGAGTATTAAAAGCATTTTGAAGGAAGAAGCTTTTTTGTCGCTTTTTTGAGAATTGCTAAAAACGTTGTTTTTCTTTCTAATTTTTTCTTTCTCCGCGATGCAATTTATATTCTTCATAATCGAATGCCGACTTTTTCTCCGTCGGTTACATTTTTCTGTTTAAACAAAATTGAGCAAATAAATGTTAAAAGCATATGTCTGTGTGAAACAAATTTTATACATATTTGTTTAGCAAGGTGCATTTTTTGTGGTCCGTATTTTTTTTTCATTTTTGACCTGTTATAATGACTTTTATAAAATGGCTCAAAAATAACATAAAAATTTGTTGTAAAAAAGTTTTTCTATTTAAATGAAATTAGATTGCTTAAAAAATGCTTTTGAATATTTTATTTTCTTTCAATAGTTTTTAGCTGAAAATAAATAATTTATAAAAATGAAACAAAATATAAAAACGCGGTAATAATTATATTTATTATGCTCTCCTCTGAATGGTTTCAACATCGATAAAAATTTTATTTTATTTTAAATCATAAAATATCCACAATTACGTCCGTCACCTGGTTGTTGAAACGGCATTACACTGGAGTTAAAGAATTGATGGATGGCATTGTAAATTGATTGATTAATCAATTTAAATATAGCCATTAGCTTTAACAAGTTTTTGCTAAATTTGTTTAAAAAATTTGAGTTTAGAAAATAAATTACAAAATACAATATATTTTTATAATTTTTTTTAAAAACGCAAGACAATAATATCGTATTTTGAACAATACGATTAAAAAAACCTTATGATAAATGCAAATTTATATTTTTTTTATAAAATATTAGTAATTTTTCGAAAAAGCTTTTGCACAAACTTTTTCAAACAATGCTTTTTTACTTACGTTCTTTTAGTTTATACATTTGTTTTCCTGAGATGAGTTTTCGTTTTAACATTAATCAGTATT
The DNA here is from genome assembly GCA_034700145.1 of Panagrolaimus detritophagus. Classification (NCBI taxonomy): domain Eukaryota; kingdom Metazoa; phylum Nematoda; class Chromadorea; order Rhabditida; family Panagrolaimidae; genus Panagrolaimus; species Panagrolaimus detritophagus. Next base: position 36,980 of record JAQIXH010000020.1, read on the forward strand.
CTTGGTTTTCTTTGAATTAAAAAATAGAGCAAATAACTAAGAAAAATTTATATTTCGCAGATAAAACATTTAATGAAAAATTCAATGTGCAAAATAAACCACTTTTTAAACAATTTTAAGGATGAAAAACGTTATTCCCTTTAAAAATTTTATAGTTTTGTTATATCTTTATTTCTACTTTTTAATTAATGTACAATTAAAAGGTTTTTTCTTTGATACATGCTTATTTATTGATATTTTTATAATACTTTTTCAATCAATTTATGTCCTTGAACACAATATTAAATAACAAAATATTCAAATGGAACTTTTTTTTAAAAAAAAGCCTTAAACATATTATTTCGCCCTTTTTAGTGAAAGAGAAAACAGCAAAAGTTAAAACACTTTTATTTTAGCATTATTTTTTTTTCTTTAATAGAAATCGCCATTCATTTCTGTCGATTCTTTCGAAATAAAATGAAACATCATTTTTTTCTTTAAAAAAAGAAGGATTACGAAATAAATTTTCAGTTCATTTTTTGGTTGGAAAAACGCAAAATTACAAATTTTACTCAAATATGTTTTTTAATATTTTATGTTTTTTTTTCATTTAAATACAATAAAAAGTGCATGTAAGGGAAAAAAAAGGTTTAAGAATGATCCATAAAAAAACATTAAAATTTTCTACCAAAATACATGGCAAATGATCAACAATAATTGAAATAGTAGTTGTAAAATTATATTAACAAAAAGTATTAATTAAAAAATCTGTAATTTCATTAAATTTTTCTTTCAGCTATTCTGTTTTTTTGTTCGTTCTGTTATTCCTTTTATTAAATCGAACGGAAGCATGCAATCCATTGGTTTTTACTCCTAAAACAGTTGGAATTACGTTTAATATAATAAATGTGTTATTTCACTTTTTTTTCTGTCTATTATTTTTGTGTTAGTTTTGTTTGTGCTCTTATACTTTTTTTAAAAATCGTGCATACGTGCTATCCGCATTATTATTTACTAATTTTTTCAATCGAAATTTAATAATTATTAATCTAGAAAATTCAGTTTTTGCTTCATTTTTTGTATTTTTATTTTTATTATAAAACGTACAATCTTTTATTGAAGCAAAAATGAGTAAAAAGCGTCAGGTAAAATTGCCAAAAAATCGTTTGTTACTTTTTAATTAAAGTAAACAAATTAAATTATCAATATGAAAGAAATGAACATTTTCACAATTTTTTTTTAATATTGCATTCAGCAAGAAATAAATTAATATCATATTTCTATTATTTTAAATTTAAAAAACAACAAAATATTAAAATACTGAAGCAAGTATTAAAGACTTTATGAAGGAAAAATCGTTTATATTTTTTTGTGAATGAAAATATGCTAAAAAAGTCTGCCTTTTTACATCAGCGACGCTACTTTTATTCTTTGATATCGATTTTTTGTCTGGCTTTTTTTTATCTAAAAGGTTTCATTTTTTTCGTAAACAAAGTTGAGCAAAAGGATGTGAAAAACCTTGTAAAAACATTGTGTACATCTTTGTTCAGCATGTACAAAATGTTGAAGTTTCTTAGTAGTTGAATAACAATAGTAGTAGAGCTAAATTATATGATGTAAAAAATTGGACGATTATTCTGATTTCATTTTTTTTATTTTCACCAAAAAATACAGTATTTTGTTACGAACATTAATAAAATATTCAAAAACAATCTTCTCTAAAAAACTTTTATAAAAACGAAGAACAAATTAATAATTTAGGTCGATTTCAATGCCTCAAATTAGTGCCAAGGAAGGGATGCTTTCCTTGGAAGGTTTTCAAAAAATCTCATTTTTCCTAATATGAATTTTATTTTTCCACCTTAAATTTGGCACAAAGAGGTGGGAGGCTCCCAAACCTCCCAAAGGCAATTGCGGCCCTGGTCGATTTTTTGTTTTCCTCTTCTTTTTGTTTGTTTACCCAAGTTAAAACCCAAAAGGTCTTCTCATAGGCATTGATTCCGATTGATTTTATAAAAAAACCCCCCAACTAAAAATAATACCTATGACAAATTATTTAGTTGAAGCATTCCCTGACTAACAAAATTTGCTGCGTTATTTGCCATTTTGTTTCTGTAAAAAAAGCAAAAATATGTCATGTATTTTCTGTTATTCATTTTTTCATGTTTCACATAATTGTGATATTTATGTTTCAAATGAATTACGACAGCAAATTGCTATCTCTAAAAAGTATTGCCCTACTTGTTTAACTTTGAATTGTGTAAAGTGTGAAAAAAATGTTAAATGTTATATTTGTCTTTCAACGGATCATCATACTGTATACTGCAGAAATAAATCTGAAGGTAACAATTTGGTTTTCTAAACAGGGGTTGAAAAAACAGCCGACGCCTTCCTCATAATATTTTTTCAAATCTTTTATGTTTTGTTTTTAAAGGAGGCGGGCTTTTTGATCCATTTTTAAAAAAAGAAGGATTTCGAAATATTTCTTTTTTTTCCAAACCATCGATATTCGTGATCAGGCAAACTCTTGAAACGAAAATGCAGCTTCCATTGTTTTTATTTTTTTAACAAAGGAA
>JAQIXH010000021.1:0-36602 GCA_034700145.1 Panagrolaimus detritophagus
AAGGGAGCGAAAATGAGCTCTAGTTTTTTAATAAAAGCATTTATTTAAATTCTGTTTGGACAGATATAAGCTATGATTAAAAGTAGATCAGAAATGTATTATTTAAAAAAAACAATTAATTTTTCAATATTGAGAAAAAATTTGCGGAAAAGTGTTCCCCAGAAATACTTCCGCACATCCCTGATTTTTAGGATTGAATATAACAAAATTTTAATGATCGCTACGACTTTTTTTATAAATTCCTGAGACTTACCAGTCATAACATCTTTGGTAATTCTCTCCTTTGTTTCTGTATTATAAATTACCAATTTCCCTTTTTTAGTTTTTTCATAACATACAATTCCAGCATGTAAAACCATTTTCTTCTATTTTTATTTTTTCTTCTTTCACACTTAACGTTAACCTTTCAACGTTGAAGTTGATTCAAAATGTGAATCAATATTCTGTTTTTAACCATGTTTTATACGCTTTTCCTTTTTTTCTCTTTCTTACTTATCAATGTCCAAAAAAGAGGCTTTTTAAAAAAAGCTGCAATCATTTTTTTTTTTTTTGCTGTTGTTGGTGTTCTCATGTTTTTTTATAAGCATTTTATCAAAAAAATTGTTGTTTGCTTTTGAAAAAAAATTTGCTGACTCTGCATAAACACAAAGTGTATAACACTGAAAAAATAAATTGAGTGAAAAATTTGCTCTGTTTTTTTAAATTTGGCTTTGTAGCTCCAACACCGCTTCCGGTATCAACACTAGTTCTTCGAAAATAGATTGTGATAAATGCTAGCATCTTTTTGAAATGAAAGAATATATATCAGTGCATTTAAAAAATTATTAAAAACAACAACAGAAATAAATAATTTTTAATGTTATTACTGCTCCTCCAGAGTCACTTTGTTTAGCTAATTAGCAATGCTTATAGAAAATTTTAAAATTTTTGTTGAACCATTATTTTATACTACTTGTTTTATTATCGTTAAAAAATGGATATACTTTTTATCACGGAAAAAAATGTGCTAACTAATTTTTTCAACAGGTGTTTTAAAAAGCATTTTTTTTATACAATTTATATAAAATTTTGAATACAGGAAAAGTGAAATTAGAAAAAATCACTTTTCAAAAATGAAAAAAAAAATGGTAGGTGCAAAAGTAAAGAAGTTCCCAGCTGCTAAAAAAGAACTGAGTATTTTAAATTCTTTTGAATGAATTACAATTATTTGAATGTATTAAAAATTGGGGTAACAAAAGTGACATTTATTTTTTGTTAAAAAACAATTATTGAAGCACGATAGGAACCCTCAGAAATGACCGAAGATCGAAATCATTGGAGTGGACTTTTTGTTTTTTACAACTGCAAAATAATGAATGGCATTAGAAAAGAAGTAATAATATCAAAATTTTTTCCATGAATTTTTTCCTTAACTTAAAAAGATAGTCGCAGTAAATTTTTTTTTTAAATGTCTGATCCTGAAAATTATTTTCCACTTTTGCTTTTAAAGCTGCCATCTTTTATTTTCAGTACAAAACCAAAAGCATTGAACTTCTTTGTTCTTGAACTACTTTTATCGTAAAAGATCAATGACTCAAACCAAAATAGGAAAAGTTACGAATAGCAATTTTTCTTTTTCTTTTCTTCGTTGCAGCTTTTTCGAACCTAATGTGTTCTGAACAAAGAAGGACACTTTCCAAATGCCTAAAAAAAGAAAAGATGATCAAAAACAACTTTGTTTGCTATTTTCGTTAACCAAAAAAAATTGTATTTTGATTTTTTAATAAAACACCAATGGCACATTTTATGTAATCGATAATGGAGATTCAAGATTTATATGTTGCATCTTTTTTATGCTTAATATGACGAAACGCGAAACAAAAATATTTAAAAAGTGCAAGTAAAAAACATCGAAATTTGCCAGAGGTTTATTTAGATGTGATTTTTTTAAATCTTGACATTTTTAATTCCTGTTGATAATTTACAGTTAAGTTTTATGGAAACTCATTTAGAAGTGCCATTGTTACGGCAGCACTGTAGTCCTGACATAGAATGCTCCGTCTTTATATCTTTACTGATGGAGCATTCTAAAAAAGCTTATTTTTTGCTGGGTATTATTTTAAAGTGGTATAGTTTTGCTTAACGTTATGAAGCCACATTCTGAAAACAGAGAATGGAGCATAGTTTGGTAATGGAACCAGCAATCAAAAATAGACATTTGAAAAAGAACAGTTTTCTTGAAAATTAGCTAAATTAATAAGTTTAACATAAGTAAATTTATCAATAAAGACTGACGTTAGCTTATTTATACTTCTGTTCTATATTTTTGTATTTATCTATCAGTCCTCTTTTTAGAACGTTCTTTCTATGCAAAATCTCTTCATTTACATTGTTCACTGATAGATTAAAATTTAATCATTAAATATCACAAAAATAATAGTTTTTAATATGATAATAGAATGAATGATGAACAAAAAAGTTTATCAATCAGAGAAATATTTGTTTTGTATTTACATGCAAAATTTTAATATTATTTTTCAAAATTTTATACAATATACAATTTTTATGGTTGGTTTGTTAAAAACACTTATAGCCAAAATACGTGGAATTACGAGAAAAAAAGTCGTTATGCAAATACCAAAGCCTTGAAGAAAATAAAATGTGACAGAAATGATCATGTATAAACTTGTCAAATGCATGTTACGATGTCTTCACTGTCATCTTTAAAAAAAACTTATGTATGAATTTAAAAATAAACTGTTGCGCACTTTCTTTGAAAATTTATTTCATTAGCGAAAAAATCTAGCAACAACAATAACACAAAAAACGGATTCCTAAACAAAGCAACTACAAAGTTTTATACCAGTATATAAAACTTTGTAGTTGCTGTGATTAATTAAATTGTAAACACCCATAATTTGGTTCTTGACTAAATTTTTGATTGAACACGAAAACTTCTGACTGCTTTGCTATTCATAACTGTAACCGTATTATTTCCATTTCTACGATTAAATTTATCAAACGGAAATAAAAATATCCATTTTAAAAACTTTATCACAGCTTCTCGATATCCACTCATAACAAATAAAATAATAATTGATTCAAAAAATATTCGAATTTGTAAAAAGTTTTGTATAACCGGATCATCAGTTAAACCATATTCTCCACCAAACCATGCAGGAAAACTTTCATACCTAATAAGATTTTCAAAATCAAAATCAAATGCCATTCTTGCAATTCCATGAAAAGCTTCAATTAAAAACACCAAAAAATATAGCAAAGTTTGAAATGCAATTACAGATGAAATTCGAAGAGATGCATAAAAATCATGTTTATTATTGCTTAATTGAAATTTAAATTGTTTTGCCACTTTTGCAATTATCATAATTGTTGCAAAAATGATAGCAGAAGGCAAATTGCAGGTTTTAGGTAGGTTGTTAAAGATTGAATTTGCCTGGCTATGTTTAATATTTGTAATGTTGAATCGTACAAAGTTCCATCATCATTTGCACATACAGAATTCCCAAATTCTGTTGCATTACAAAAAACATCATCAAATCGTTTTCTAATTAAAGCATCAAAAAATTCTCGAAGACTTGTAAAAATTATAATAAAATTGAAAATAAATTCGAAAACCTTTTGTAATTTTTTCATATAAATTTCTATAATATAAACATATAAATCGACTAAATGATAACAATAGCGAAGAATATGCAGCAAATGGAAAATCTCGTTGTAAACTCGTAAATAAATCATAATTCCATTCACAAAAATTTCTATGATAAAAATTTATTCCAACATAATTATAACATACAAATTTATAATTCAAAATTAAATCCCATAAAACTTGATTTAAAATAAACCATCGATAATTTTCTTTTATTCCACCGAAAATTGAAATAAATGCAAGCAAAAGAAGCAATGAAAAACAAATTAGCCCAAATTTTATGTTATATAACATTAAAGTCAAATTTGCCAAAAAACATCTAAAGCCATCCAAATCACTGAAGAAAAAATTATTTTCAGAAGTTGGATCAGTTTTACACGTAAAATTTACATCCATTTTTTAACAAACAAATAAAGTCACAAATGTTCAAGTATAATATTTACACTAAAAAATTTAAATAACCAAAACTTTAAGAAACATAAATGATTTATAACTACTATAATTTCGCTATTTTCTTTTTTTGTCATTGGCTTTCGACCTTTATTAAATTAGCAGCTGTAAGAAAAGCTTAATGTATAAAAAAATTAAATTACTCATATTATTAAAAAAAAGTTTACAAAGAACGGGTTTTTACACCATAAAACACACTGTAATATTAGCAATTTAATATTTTGCAAAATCTGTTTCTTCAGATTGCTATTATATCATATTATATTATAAAGGTCCCATTATTCAGCGTTTTTTAACATATTAAATTAGCATCCATTTAAAAAAAATATGAATTCCCATAATTTTTTGAGGTTAAATTTGATTAAATTGTGTAGTGACAAATTTTACCAATTGAAATGAAATTTATTTGCATTGTTGTCGGCATTTCATTTCCACCTTTATCAAATTTACATTTGTTTCTAAGGCGTTTTGAAAATATATTTGAAAAATCAAATGATGGAATCAAATTACACTGGATAATTTTCAATTCCATCAGGTGTTTATAACACAATACTAATTTACATCTGGAAAACTTTTAAGACATGTCTAATTGTTTTTAATAAATTAAATATAAATTTACCGGTAACATGAAAAACGCGGATGGCGGATGACACGGTTTTTCGGGTAATAAAATGCGGGTTAAATAAAAAATGTATTTTTCCAGTAATCTAAAATCTTCTGTTTCTTTTACGAACGTTCGTTTTTGTACAATACAATATAGCTTCTAAGAATAAACTTTTTTGTCTTCATTAATATCCGATTTTGTTAATTGAACGCTCATAATATTTGATCGTGTCAGGAAAAAAAACAGACAAAAATTAATTAATAATTGTTTGTATAATTTTTTTCGTGTTAGTAACTTTTTTTTGCTAACATGCATGCCATAAAAATTTTATATGATAAAATTGCAAAGAAAATCTTTCCTGATTCATCTATTTTATTTTTTATTATTATCTGCTGATTACAAAAAAATTTATTTTATTATCACTTGCAAAAGTTTTATTTAAATCCCTCAAAAAGTCATAACTTTCTCCCGAAACATTTCACAATTTTTTGTTCATGATCTTAGATTTTATTGAACGTGTAATAAGAACAAAATCGACAAAGTATATGTGGAAATGAATGATGTTTTGGTTTTATATTTCTTAAAAAATGACAAAAATATCAAATGAAAACAATGGAAATATGTTTTTAAAAATATTTAAGCAAAAGATTAATATCTTTAAAAAAGAAAACAACAAAGACAAGAGCATTCATAAAAATACAAAATAACAAAAGAAATTCGGTTCATCAAAAAAGAAATGTATAATGTGTAAAACATGTGTAAAACAAAATCCGACAAATTCTTTTAAATTTTGAAGAGACCTTTTAAAAAGACAACTCCCGTTCCATAATTGTTGTTTACTAAAAATAATAAAAAATGTATTTCAATGCGAAAGTTCATAATTTAAAAAAATTAATAATGACTATTACAAATATTTACTTTACAAAATCAGAATATGAAATTCTGAATTAAAATCTGACAAAAAACTATTAAAATTTTCAAACAAAAAATGCAGTGTTTGTTTCTTCTGTAAAAAAAGAATCATTCACTTTCATTTTTTGCTTGCTAAATTGCACATTGTTAGAACGATAAACAAACATTCTTCAAAAATAACTTTTCAAAAAAAGCTTTGACTTCCAAAGTCACATTATGATGTTATAGTACATGTGAAAAAAATAAATATGCTGTAATTCTCCAAAAAATAATCATACCACATCTTCAACTGTTTAAAAATGTACCCTAACACTTTTTTATATGAATCTAGAAAGATAAAATTTTAAATATTACTGATAAACACCCGACGCCACACTGAGAAAAAAAATTTGTTTTCTGCATAAATTTTAAAGACTGCATTGTTAAAATAAGATTATGTTGATTTTTGATTATTTTCTGAATGAAAATTCATTGTTTGCATTTTTTTGTTGTTGTTCACGATGGAATCAAGTGGTCAATGGGTTTTTCAACAGTTTCTACGAAATTTCTTGAACTCACGTTAAACTTTTATGACTTGAGTCTTACATATTCAGAATCAGAAAAGAAAACCGCATCAGATAGCAGAGAGTTTTTTCGAATATTTGGTTATACTAAAGTTTTATCGGCCAAATTGGTGAAAAAACCGATATTTCTGTACAAAACTTTCGCAAAATTTTCTGATCATCAGTTATACATTTAAGGTTTGAACCTTATATATTTAGAATCAGCGGAAAATTCTCTATCTTATAGCAGAGAGCTTTTTTAAAATTTCTATTATAGGAAAAAGTGATTGTTAAAAATAGTTTGGGACACAACGCCAACATTGACCAAAAACAGTGGAAGCGATTCAAACGTGTGTTGTAACTTTTTTTTGCTTCAAAATATTGTACAATAACAATTCAACATTTCAACTTTCAATACACATACATACTCCTTAACAACTTCGAATCAAGTGTGTCAAGTTAGCTGCATCTGAAAAGGAAAGCTATTTTACTTATTTCTAAATGTTTAATTAATTAATTAATTAATGTTTATTTCAGCCTATGGCTATTTGTGCAGAATCTTGGAGCTGCAGAAATAATGAAGGCAAAAAAATTGATTGGTGTGTTGCCATAAAACCTCCGAAACTTTCCAATAAAAAAGCTGGTGGTATTGCTTCCAAAAAAAAAACTGATGGCATTGATTCCAAAAAAAGAGCTGATGGTGTTGATTCAAATACAAGATCTGATGGTATTGCATTTCTTTATTATGATAGTTTAATGGCAGGAAGAGGTGAAGGATATATGACAAGGCATGCTGATATATCAAGTGATGACACGGTAATTTTTTTTAGTTAAAAATTTAAGCATGCATTATTTAAGGCTTCAGATTCAGCTTTCAAGGGAACTCTTTCTGACGTTATGGATTCTTTCGAACACCCCCTATGAGTCATATATATGGATGGAAAAATAATTTTTGCCCTTTCAAATTCTGTTGGTTCACGGGCCACCTGAACATGATTAAAAACCCATGAACCCCGGTAGCTGATTTTGGGGAAATATTATTTACTGATTATTTATGGATATAAAACACGCTTCCACAAATCTTACATCCACAAAATAAGCAATTGGCAAAAACATTTTCGCAAACAAGCACCGCCGAATTTTTTCGAGGTAGGCGGCTAGGTTTCAGTACATTTTTATTTTTGTGTTTTCCAAGTTTTGAGCAATCCGACGATTGTGGCACGAACTTGATGAAACTCGATTTTATTCGTATCACACCACATTTCCCAAAAAAGTCATAAATAAAAGATTACTCATTTCATTTTCAACTACCTATTTTACAGATTTTTGACAACCTGAGATTCAATGGTGGCACAAACACAGCAAAATACTCCAAAAGTGAGCTTTCGTTAATTAAATGAATCATTTAAAAAGCAAACTTTAAGCATTTATTTCAGAAATTTTTTTTGTCTCTTTTTCATGATTCTTTTTTTCAGTTTTTGTATCATATTTTTGATCAAATTAATCAACTGGATAGTAAAAGTGAAGCTGATAAAGTATATATTGCACTATCATATAATGATCAAATGAATGATAAAACATATACTTCACATGGACATATGAAAGGAGCTTTGTTTTTTCATCGAAATTCTGGCTTCTTCCTTACTCATTCTGTTCCTGAATATTTAAAAGAATTTATTTATATTGATTTTGTTAAAAATGGAATTGAACAAAGCCAACATTTCTTCTGTTGTTCAATTGGAAGAGGTGCCCTTGAAATCTTAGCAGAACATTTATATATTTCAAAACCAAAGCTTTGGAAAGATTACATTCATCAAACTTTTGCTGATGAATCAGAATTTATCTCAAAAATCAAAGCAAATAAATTTGAAGGAACAGCATATGAAAAAATTTTGAATTTTACAACTTTGGGAAATTTAAATGTTCGAATTTTTTCTATTTCTACCAAATTCAATGAAAATATATGGAGAAAAGTCGCAGGTGTTTATTCTCCCAAAGTTTTTGAAGTTTCCAGCTTTTGGAATCAAAGGACAAAAGTGACTGTACCTGTTGAAAATCTCAAAGTAGTGACAAAAACAACACTGAGATATGAACCCGCTGTTTTTTGGTCTCATACTCGTGATCATGTAAAAATTGCTTTTGGACGTCATATTAATTGTTTTGGTGATGTCAATTACACGGTAAGATATATGATTCCAAAAATATATTTTATTAACTATGGAGTTCCACAAAAATATAAAAAATATACATAAATCACTCTTTTTAGAATCAAGGCAAATATCGTTCTGGTGGAGTATATTGCTTTGAAGAAAGAAATTTATGCGAAGCAATACTTTCAAAATTCAAATTTACACGAGAACGAAAGAAACGGTGCTAGAATGAATTTTGAATATATATATTTTATTGTAACAATACTGTTTAACCCCCAAATAAATTTTTTCTGAATTTTAAATTCAAAAACACAATGCATAAAAATGGCAGACTACAATTTTGACGAAAAACAGATTTTTTAGCATTATTTTTTTTGCCAAATTTTGGAAATTATTTGGGACATTTTTCAGGTTGTTTTTTTTTCACAAAAATATGCTTTTCTAAAACATAAGAATTCCACTTTTTTAAATTTATTTTCTGTTTGCAAACTAAATTATAACGAAGATGTGTGTTTATCATTTTTCATAGCACTCTGTTTTCTTAAAGTTTCGTTTGACATTGGAAACCGAATAAATAAGCCGTTCGTTGGGATAAATCCTTTTACTGCTGTTAATTAGATGAGGAATATCGAAAATAATTGTATCGCTGTAAATAAAGCCGTCGTTGTACACATATTTCTAAAAAACAAAATTGAAGCAAACTCGAATAGTAAATTTTTGCATACCTTTAAAAAATTTAAAAATTTGGAAGTCGGGATTTTACCGCTACTAATCTTTATATCATGGAACTTAAATTCATTTGGTTTTTTGTAAATATACAAGCATTCTCCATAAAAAAAGTCAAAAGCATGGCTGCTGAATATTCTGAAATATTGCCTATCTTTATTACAATTGTTCACTATAGAAAAAAGGCAACAAATGGTGTGCTTGTACGCTTTGGCGGGAAAATTCTGAACGATCTGCCAGTTTTTACATCTAACAAAATAAATTTGCAAAAAACGTTTGCACAAAATGTTTGTGTCCTTATCAAAGGTTTTTATAATCAAACTTGGGAATACAAAAAAGGCATTTGCCTTTTTTATGTATTTCTTTTTTTACATGCAAAAATCCCGTGTTCTTACATAATATTATGTTACGAAAAACAGTTTTGCCTGCTTTCTTCTACGGATTTTTAGTGTAGTTAAAAAAATCATAAGTTTAGTTTACGCTGACACCTGCGCTGGCGTCCTTTTTTTTTCTTGCAGCCACCCAAACAAGGCGAGCGAATGTTTTTTTGAAAAAAAAGAGACAGATACTGAAAAATGTCTAAAAGATTTTTTTGTAAAAATTAGACGCCTTTGTATAACTCTCAAACCTTGTAATCTTTAGTTTTATGCATTTCTTGGTATTAAGATTGCAAGTTTTTGGAAAGTGCTGTTTAAGAATAAATACATGCTTTACATGGGCATGGACCCCATGCTTAAAAAAGAAGGACAAAACCAGGACAAAAAATGTGTAATATCTATTACGGTACGTATGAGACCGATAAGAAAAAAAAACAAACCTTAGTTCTTTTGTAAAGTCTTTGGCAATCAAATGTTGATAAACTTTATCAAAGTTAATAGAAATGGACGTGAAATCGTATTGAAGTGCAGAAAATGGACAATCTTTGACATTAAAACCATCAACCGCTTTCTCATCTCCATGAAAAGAAATTTTAGGAGTTAAATTTGTTGGGATTACAAAATTCAATGATGCGCAAGATTGGTATACATCAGAAATGGGGGAGTATTCCATGCAAAGGTTAACTGAATACAGAACCGTAACTTTTCTCTTTTTAATTTGGTTGAAAAACTTAGGGTTATTAATTATAAACACATTGCAAGCTTCCAATCTCCAGCATATATTTGATATCGATAGCTGTCAAGTTTAATGGGATATCGATCAGATTCATTTTTCATAGATTTATTAATTTTAGATAGTTCAAAAGCTGTATAACCTTCCGATAACTTAATAACCCGTGCCAATAGTGCATTAAAAGGTGTAAAAAATTTGTTTTTCATTGCAGAAAAATTTGTTTGTAATAGCGGGAATTTCATCTCTTCTGTATCCATCGAAATTAGGTATTCCACGCGTCTCCAATCTCCAATAAATTTGCGTTCACCAATCGAAAAATCGTCTTCAAGGCCAAAATACTCCATCATTTTATCCCATTTTAGCTTTTGAATTCGTCGTAAAATTTGTTTTGCTATGGAATTTAAGACAACGTCACTATCAAGAATACACATTTCTTTGCAAATTTCTGCAAGTTCTTGATCGCTCATTTTTGATAAAAACTTAACCTCTTTTTGAGCAAGCTTAATATACCGCTCCAAGCATTGTGAAGTACAGGGTACTTTGATAGGTGCATTGATTAAAGTTATATCTATAAATTTATTTAAAAGAAAATCGCGGAATTTCTTGAATCACTCTGTACAAAAATATTCTTAAATGCATAAACATACCACAAATATTTTTCAACAAAGATGAAGAGTTGGTAACATTTTTATTAACTTTAAATTCTCCATTATCAATAGCTGACTGAAGGTAATACATTTTGAATAGATAATTATATCAGTTTTAAAGGTACATATGTAGCAACCTTAAAAATTTAAGTTTACTTTTTATGGCATTTTGGAATAAAGTTTTTACAATATCATAAAATTTAAATGAAAATATCAAAACACGTTCGATAAACGATGTGATGTAGATTTTTGCAATACTTAGAATTTCAATGGAATCCATGAGAAGAATAAGCGATTGATTTAATAATGATATTTAATGTTTGCGTTTTATGTTAAAATCCGTTCATAAAAGGCATTCAGTAAGCACGTACGCCTCACATTAAACTCTGAGGAAAACAGAAACTTCAAGACTTTTTATCTAATTTTAATTGAAAAATATCAGTATTGTCCTAAAAAAGCTAAAGAACTTCAATTTTAGGAAGCTCTTTTCACAATATCGTCGAAAAATCATGTGTGCTTCTAAAAAATTACTAACTAAAATTTTCGCGTTTAACTTCCAAATATTGCAAACATCGACATCACACTTTTTGTCAAATATGTTAAGATTCTGAGAGATTCATTTAAAAATCCTGTAAACTTCTAAAACGACACGGTGAATTTAAAAAACCATAAGCATTCTTATACATAAACTGGACATCACAACTATAAAAAAAATTCAAAAGTGAGAAGATATAAAACACACATCGATAAAGTAGTCTTTGCTCATGCAAAAAATCTAAATCATTGACAAATAAAGGCAACTAGAAAGCGACGGACAAACACCCTTTTTTTAACTTTTGGTATGGTTCATCTAAATTATGACTAAGAAAATAATAATGCTAAAAATTTTTTAGGACAAACTGCATGCAAAGAGTCAATAGAAATTTTATTGACTAATTGCATGTCTCCCTACTGATGTTCTTGATTGCCTACATCTATATAAAAGTAACAACAAAATTTGTTCGAAAAAGCATGGAACCCTTAGGTAAATGGTTTAAAACAAAAAACTCTTATGTAAACCAAAGAAAATAAATTTTAAAAAATAAATAATTTTTTTAAAGAGTATAATCGGAAGTTATCGATTATCTAATTGTTCATCCAAGAGAATTCCAACCGCTTCTTGAATAATATATGACAGCATTCACAGATTTTTACCTAAAACAATGGAGGAAAAAAAAATTTTTTGTTGTTTTTTAACACAATTTCTTTTTCGAAAATAGTTTGAATACAATCAAACAAGCATTTAGATTATTTCACAAAATTTTTTTAACTTGTTTAAATAAAATTTACAATTTTATTTAAAGTACAATGAACTTAAAAATATTAAGTTTAATTTTTTGACAGAGGTTGAAGACGAGCTAAAGCAGCTAAAATTGGATTATCATTTAATGATATTTTTTCATCCAAATCTGCTTCATCATTGATAAAATTGTGTCTATCATAATCATAATTGTTTTCTGAGTTATTTATTTCAGTTTGTATAGGACTCTCACTTATATGTTTTTCGAGTATTGCAGAAGATTACATTTACAAATGAATGGGTTTCTTCCATATGATTTGATTCATGTAATAGAACTTCATTCAAATCTGTCTCATATTCAATAGATGTAATTCAATTCGGGTTAATCACAAATTTGACAACAAATTTATCAGCCTTCGGAAGCAACTTTTGAATTGAATTAAATTCTGATACAATCTGTAAAAACAAGATTATTACAACTCCTGCCATAATTCTCGCTTTAATTATAACTCCATTTTCAGAATAATAAAGCTAAAAACTCTAACATTTTGTCGAAACATTTCTTTTATAATGTTGTGCTTAATTTCATAAGAGCGTTCATAAAGGATCATATCCGGATTAATTTCAATTAAGCTTTTAATATTTTTTAAACTTTCTAAAGTATCCAAATATTTGCATTCTGTAACAAATCTAATTCTATCTTCATCTTTTCTCCAGATTCGACAAGTTTCACTTAAAAAAAACCCAAGCAAAATCTCCATTTTGCAGTTTACTTTTAAAAACTGAATCTAATGCAGAAATTAATGGAATAAAATCAGTAGTAAAAGAATCAGTTATTTCAACTTTGACAAATCCAACTTCTTTTCCTGCTTGAATTAATTTTTCGCGGATTTCGTCATCATAAAGATTTCCCAAACAAATACAAAGGCATCCAACTTTTTCATTTTTGATAAAACATTTTACGCTTTTAAGCATTTCATTAACACCGTTGAAATCATATGGTTCAACTAAAATAATATTAATTAAAGAACAATTTTAAAAATGGATGACTAACAAAAATTTAATTTTATTTAAAAAATTTTACATATCAGCAGTAATATTTTGTGTCGTTTGTTCATGGGTATTAGTATCAAAAGTTGTAATTTTTGACCCATGTTCAGCACAAAGAATTCCAGCATGTAAAACCATTTTTGAGAATAGTTAAACAGATCGTTTTTTAAAAATAATAGCCAAAATTGTTTCGCTTAAATTTAATCAATAATTTAATTTATTCAAGACGAATAATCTCACTCGGATCCGTAGATAAAATCCGTGGACCAGTGAGGCAATAGAAATAAAAATAAAGAAAATGAGATATATACAATAAAAAAACAGAAATGCCTTCCATTTCTAATTTTACGACTCATTTAAGTACTTCTTTTTATGTCTTATCTATTTTTTTGATTCTTTTTCTTACTTCCCAAATTATTATCAATTACGTCATTAAAATACACATAAGAAAGCATCAACAATTTTTTAGGAAGTTTTTGCGAACACTTTTTTAGGGTTTAAAATTTTTAGTGACAAACATGTTATTTTATAAAACTTACTAATAAAGTTTTTAGATATGGTTATTCATGTTTTTATTAATTAATATTGAGGTATTATTCTCAGGGCCGCAAATAAGTCCAAATCGAGGGGGGGGGGACATCCCATATAAAAGTCCAAAAAAATCCCATTTTACCTAGTATGAATTTATTTTTCCCTATAAATTTGAGATTTGAGGAGGGGGACATGTCCCCGATGTCCCTATGGAAGTTGCGGCCCTGGTTTTTCTTCAAACTAAAAATAGTTAACAAATGTTTTGTAGAATTTCCCTTATGTTACGAGAACAAGAATTTTTTCTGAATAAACTTTTCAAGAAATTTTTTCAAAAATTCAAAAAACTCCCCATCTAAAGCTTATTTAAAAAACTGGTTGATTGTTGAAAAAACTATTTTTCGCATTTGGAATAATGAAAAAGTCTTTAGTTGATCTTTAAAATTGATTAGGTTGTAGTTAATTGAATAGACTTAATTCCGGACCTACTCCCGATCAACTGATAAAAATTTAACAGTGTTTTTAACTGCTTTTCAACCTGCACTTTATTGTCTTTTTTCTTCAATCAATTTTACGTTTTTTATTGTTTGCAGAAATGGAAAAAAGCTCAATATTTTTCATAAAAATATTTTGTTGCATTTTTGCAATTTGTTTGATTCCCATTAAAGCTGATGTTTGTAATCAGTTAACAACAAATCTACAAGTTGTAAGTGATCAAGATGGAAGTTCAATGTATAATTGGACAGGCCAATTTACAATTACCAAAACGTCCAATGGTCATAAAATTTATATGATTAAAGGTGCAAATAATTCTGCTGATCCTGCAAATATTTATGCAAATGAAAGTATTGGAGCAGATTATGATTGGAGAAAATGGGGAGGCTGCATTGAAGATAAAGATGGATGTTATTGGTTTACAAAAGCTGGAGAATTTAGTCCATATTTAGTTTTTACAACTGGGTTTGAAACTTTAATGAATTTATATGTTGCCCATACATATGTTGATGATGGATATTTTGGTGAATCACATGGAATGGTTTTTACAAATACTAATAATTATAATTATTATGATTATAATGGTATGTACAAATTTTATTTTTTTTGAGAAACTTTTCTTTAAAGATTTTTCTTTAAAAAAGTTAAACAGGCAACTCATTTTGCTCTGAAAAAAGCAAGAGAGAAATAGTGTCTCTTTTGCTCTCTGCTCTCTTTTTTGAATTTGTTGAGTATTCATTTTTTTGATGGAAGAAATATAATGTTCACGAAAACTCATAAACTTACCTGGCTGGGAGACTCTTCCGATCATAAAGGGTGGATCTCTAGGGTGAGGCTTGACCATTGCACTTACTCGGGTTCAGGCTGACCTCTATGGCTGTCCGAATCGGATACGCCAACAGCTAAATTTTTGGGTGTGGAGGATAGCGTTCGCGCTTCCTCCATCAAATATTTTTTTGTTTGATGGCAAACGTTGTGTTTGAAAATTCAATTCAAAAATTTTACGATATAGTCTGATAACTAAATTCATATTTTTATCAAAACATTTTTGTAACTCATAGTTTATTACCAGTCATGAAACTACGGACAAGAGTAAAATATTAAAATCCAGTTTTTTCTCGTTGAATTCCATAAAAAGTCTCACAGAAAAAATGACTTTCATTTATTTTCAACCAAATCATTGTCAAAAATATTTTTTTTTACAAAAAAGCAATTTCCATCGGTGACGTTTTTAATGCCTTAAAAAACAGTGATTTACTACTTTTAGCGCTTTATGGACAATAGGAACAATAGAAAGTATTAGAAAGATTACTTTAACATTTTTTAGTTGATTATGGAGACTATCGAGCAATGTATCAAGTAACCTGTGATAATTACATCCCTGTTCCACCTTCAAATATCCCATCAAAAACTTGCACAATTTTTTCACATGATGCTGCAGTTTATGATATAACACAAAATTACAAAGTTATTACATCTGTTTCGGCTGTTGTAAATGTTTCAAATAATATTGGATTTATAACAGGAATTGCAAAAGGACCTGACGAACTTATTTCTGGAATATATATGAATGCCGATGTTGAAGCTCTTTCGTAAGAGGCTAAAGTGCCATTTACAAAAACATTTGAAAGCGTTTTTTAGATTATATGATCCAATGAATTATCGGCATAATCAATCCATTTCTGTTATCCCTGACACAAATCGATATATTTTTAGTTGGTGGCAAGAAGAATTGGATCTTTTTGATGATGCAATAGAATTTTATACTGGAAAGCTAATTTTACGAAATGGTATTTCCTATTTTGCTGAGGGTACACCTGTAACAGAAAGTAATGACTGCTTTTTTAATTCTGCAACGCTTTCGAAAAAATATGTTGGAACTTCTTCATTTTGTTGTGACGTTTTTGATGATGTTAAGCCGCCAACAACCAAAAATCAATTTAATCCAACATTTTTTGAAACAAATAAAAGCAAAAAGACACCAAAATATCAAAATTTGAGAAAACAGTTATAAAATTTTGTATTAAAATTAAATAAAGGATTTAACTTTTCAACAGACCTAATATCAATATTGTATTGTATGATTTTAAAAACAAAAAAGGTAACATTTATCAAATCTTTTAAATATCCAACAGTTCATAAAATTATAAAATTGATTTTTTAACGACATGTCTCATGTGAATTATTTTTACATTAATTTTTATAAAATATTGATTTTTCAAGTTATTAACAAAACGTTTATTACAGAAATGATTTGCTAAACAAAAATCATATATTTAAAATGGAATTTTTTTATATTTTTAGTAAATTTGACATTTTCTTTTTTTGTACTATTTTTGCTTTATAATGTAAAAACGACAATAAAAAATTCAAATAATTACAAAATAGTGGAATTATTTTGCAATTATTTATAAAATATAATTTCAAAATTTTTTGTCAAAAAAAAGGCATAGCAGTGAAGATGTTTAGAAAAAATAAGAAACGATATTATTCATCGCAGCAAAAAGAAAAGGCCAAATTTACTGCTAAACAAAATTTCTTCTGGTTTTCCCATTTCTTTTTTTTACAAAAAAAGAAAAATGTTAGTTGCAAATATAATTTTCTCTCTTTTGTAGTAATTTGAATTTTTTAGTATTTGTTTTACTTTATATTTTTTGAACAAAATATTTTAATTCTTCTATGCATAATAAATGATAAAATAAACTTTAATAATAAAAAAAGTGTGTCTGATTCATATCCAACAATACCAAATGAATTTGAAATCCTTTATGAAAAAGTATATAAAATGTTGTAAAGGGAATAAAAAAAAGTACTTGATTTTGCAACAAAAATCGATTATTTGATTAAAAAAACAAACAAGATTTTGAAAAAAATTAATTTCTATTAAAAATATTATTATTGTAATGAATTTTTCTTTCAATTTTAATAAAAACATAAGCTTTGTTGAAAATTTTAAACCATTTAATAAAATAATATTTGAAAATTTTGTAATAATAAAAAACCTTTAAAACATTCAAAAAAACTAAAACTTTTGAAAATAAAAGCAAGGAAATTTGTTTGCTACAGCAAAAAACGGTACTTCTGCAGTTTCGCCCCCCTCGCTTTTTTTTCATTCACAAACACAACCGCTCATTCAACCCACCCGCCCATCCTTTTGAATTCGCAGTATAAAGTCACTGTTTTTATGCAAATTTGTGGATGAAAAAAAAGCGAGGGGGCGAAACTGCAGAAGTGTTGTATTTTATTGCAAAGAGGCCTGATATGTCGAAATATAAAAAAGTTGTTAGTTCTTTCCTCTTCTTTTTGGTAGTTTTGTTCAACGGAGAAAGCAAATACAATGTTCATAGATCTTTTTTGCCATTTTTGTGCAAAAGTGGTTTGAATATTATCGACTTATTTATTAAAGCAGGAAGCTTCCGGCCGGTGCTGGGGATCGCGTCAAAGATGAGATAAAAGTTATAAAAATGAAGTGGTTCATTGCTCTTTTATACAAGAACAATGAATCATAAAAAAAAGAAAGGAATGTAAAAAGGATGTAATGTTTTGGAAAGTAGTTTGTGCAACAAACTGACAACTTTTTTTTTCCACATTAAACAAATGGAATTAAAAATTCATATAAAGGTTCTGACAATGAAAAAAATTTACCAGAAAAAATCAACTTCAGTTTCTGTTTATTTCCCGTGCCATTTTTATTAACCGAATCCATACAATGTAACCATAATTTAAACAAATTATTTTCTTTTGCAATTTTGAACAACTCTAAAAATCATTGTTTTTGATTTGTAAAGGAAAGATTTATAGCCCAAGAATAAAATTCTTTGCTGTTTTTTATTGCCAACTTTTTTTAATCTTTTAATTTACGCTAATTTTTAAAGGGTTATATTTTTAATTGATTGAATGTGATTCATTAATTTTATATTATATATTTTTGTCAACAGATTTAACATCAAACAAAACTAAAAGAAAAAAAGGGTTAATTTGGAAGGAAATAAAGAAGGCGGAGTTTTTCCCACTTTTTAAAAAAAATGATGTTGATTCCTGTATCCGTTAAAAAAAGTGTATTAAATTTTGTGAAAAAAAAGAAGAATGAGCACCGTTAAAAATAGTGTTGAAATAAATGAATATAAAAAGATCAGAAGACGTCGATCGAGCGACAAAAAAGAAAAAAAACATTAAAGATAATTTTTTTAGCAGTTTGAAGAGTTGTAAACAGAAAGAAAAACATGAGAGCCATTGATTTTGGAAAAAAACAAAAAAATTTAATCATTTGACAGAAATGAATTTGTTTTTTTTTCAAATAATAGAAAAAATGCCAACAATAAAAACTTGACGTTTATTTTAAAACCGAAAAAAATTTGATTCAAAATTTTGCAAGAGATCGTGAAAAAACTGAAAGCAAAAACAAAAAAATAAGATGATGCATCCAGTTTTTTCTCCATCTGATTTTGCAATCGATCCATCTTAAATTCTTGAAAAAAGACAAGTACTACTTTTACTTTTCGAAAGACGATATCAAAAAATTGTTTATTTAATTATATATTAAATATCAAATCACAGTATACAAAATACAATTAATTATCTTTTTCAAAGAATTCTACATCTCCACGGCGAAAATATAAACCTGCTAATGCATTGATAGAATGAAGTTTAATTGCATCACAATATTTTGGACCCAATTCATACTGTTCATCAAGATAATCTTCAAGCTAAAACAAAAGGCTGTATTTTAGGTTTTTAAAAAAAATGTGGGTCACAAAAAACTGTGTAATCAAAAGAATAAAGAATTCTTCAGAAAAGAACTGTAACCCTGTAACAAAAAAAAAACTTACTTTATTGACAACGATAACATCACATGAATCTTCTTCAACATGTAAACCGTAATCATTTAATACACGTCGAACTGCATCACAATCCGTAAATTTGCTAGCATCAAAAAAAACATAAATATCAAAAATATCCAATAAATGCTCATCAGGAGGCCTTGAAGAAAGTTGAGTGGAACTGAAATACGAAAAACCACCTTCACGTTTATCCATTTCGGCAAGAACATTTTGATGCATTTGATCTGTTGGAATGCGAGCGAAGAATACACCCATTTTACCTGATTTATTTAATTGACGTCTTTCTTTTCCAGCAATTACAGAAGGATCATTATCATATTCATTAATAAAGATTTTTTTAACACGATGAATGATACCTCTCGGAGAAACATTTCGTTGTTCAGCATTTAATTTTGAAGATTTAGGACTTTTATTTGATTGAGGACTATTACCCGCTTCTTTAACCTAAAAAATCAACATATAATATATGTAAAAATAAATTGTAACAAACCTTTCCACCTTTATTCCACGTTGGTTCGCCTTGTTGATGCCAAAGAGTAACATATTGATCAGGATTTTTACCAGCAATAGTATTATTAGAATGACCAAGAGCTTTAACAAGGGCACGAGTTGGAAATGGATCCCCAGCACGAATATCGATCCATTCTTGAAGCATAACACGAGGTCCAGGCTTCTTCATGCATTGTGCACATTCACAACCAGGTGGGCCACCTTTAAAATTACGGACAATAATCCACATGTCATTAAGAGCGTCACCAGTAAGCTAAAAACAATAATATAAGGTCTCAACATAAAAAGTAAAAATGATCAAAGCTTACCTTTTCAGCAATACCATCATGGGAAAAGCGAGCTTCTTGCAAAACAATATCCGCATCTCCAACAATTGCGCCACCCTTTCGATCTTTCCAAAATATTGGAAGTGAATCACCACATTTAACAAGTTGACGTTCATCAGGTTTTACAGCACGATCTTTAAATTTAATCCATTCATAGTAATATCCAAGTGTATTGTGATCACCGTTGTATTGGAGAACTTGAATTTTACCACCAAGATCTTTAATACCAGTAAGTTCATCTTTGGAATATGGGAATGAACATTCAATAACTCCACCATTATTCCATGCACGACCTAAAAAAAGTGAAAACATGTATTATACATTAACAAATGATATTATTATGTCTCAAGTAAAAAAGATATCGTAACCCTCTAAAAGAAAAAACATACCATGAACTGGTTTACCATGTTTGTACCATAAAGCAACATACATATTTTGTTGATCCATAACTTTTGCTGGATTATCAGGAAATGGAGAACCAATAGGTTGAAAAGCCCATGTATCCTCTTTTGGAGGAGGATTTCTTGCCATGATGAAGACGCGTTGAAGTTGCCCCGTCACAGACAAAGTAAAATTGGCAGCAATGAAGAAATTTCATGTCATTTTTCCTTTATCTATCAAATTTGGAGGCACTAAAAATTCGAGAATGAAAAAATTAACATAAACATTTTTGAAACCATGTTTTTTGCAAAAAAAACTGTTTGTTCGTTTTTTTCGTAAACTTTTGTGAAAGTTTGTAAAAAAAATTTTTTTATCCGAGAAAAACATAAAAAATTTTAGCAAGAAATTTTTAAATTTGGAGGTTTTTCGAATGCCAACAAAAGCACTGCCAGACAGCGGATCAAAAAAAAAGAACGATTTATTAGAGACAAACGTCGTTGGCGTCGAGCGATAGCTGGCCAAAAATAGTTTAAGTTTTGCACATCGAATCGAAAGGGAAATTTTATGAAACTCACTCTGGCGAAATGTTTCTCAACAGCATCCAATAAAAAAAACTTTCGTTATTTTTCGTTAATTTTTTCCTTTGTTCTTTTCTAACGAAAAATAACGAAAGTTTTTTTTATTGGATGCTGTTGAGAAACATTTCGCCAGAGTGAGTTTCTTAAAATTTCCCTTTTTATAACAAAAAATTCGATGTGTTTGATTGTTGAATTTTTTTCTGCTAAAAAAACGTTGAATCTAATTTTCGCTTTAATTGAAACTATTTATTTGTCTCTTATATCTTGGATTACACAAACAATTAGACGGTAACATATAGGGTAAAGAGCAATATGCAGTTTTTACTATTTTATAAAGAAAAGTATGTACAACAGAGAAAAAAACTGAGTGAAACTACATAAGAAAATATCAATAATTCCCCATAAGAAAGGTGAAAAAAACATAGCGTTTATTTTTATGTATCAGAAACATAAACAATAATGTAAAATAAATAAATAAAAAAAATAAAAAAATATATATCAGCATAAAATGATATAAATAAAATTATATAATCACTGTGGATTCATTGAAACACTTTTTGATGCATTTGTTGAACGAGATGAATTAAATCGATAACTAAAAATATATTGTTTTACAAGAAAAAGGGCAATTAAAAAATTAACATACCTTCGTTTAGGATAAAATTTATATCGCATTGTATTTTGTGCAAAAGGTTTTGATGATCTCCATTTTGCACTGCTACGAAATTTTGGAAGATTTTTTGTAAGTGGATATTCGTCATCTACTTCAAGAGCAACAATAGTGACAGTTTTATTTGGATATAATCGATTTAATTTTGTCTAAAAAATTGTTACATTTGGATATAATCGATTTGTCTAAAAAAATATGATAGTGAATGAAGATGTATAAAATCTCTAACAAAGAAAACAAAATTTACATTTGATTTTTTTTGATGAAAAACACGACAAATTTCCTGGAAAAACATATTTTCGTTGAAAGAAAAACAAAATATAAATTTGTAGTTGAAAGAAGAGAGAGAAATTTACTAAAAAGGAAATTTATAAAAATGAAATGGTTTAAATAACTAAAGTATTTTTTTTATCTTGCCAGCTTTTTTGAAAAAATCAATCAAAGAAAATTCAAGCAAAATGCATTTTTTTAAAGTGTGAAAAAATCCAAATTAATTTTATGACAAAAAGTGGAAAGTCTTTCTTTTTCAAGGTAATTCATATAGATTTAATAGCGTTAAAACGTAGTTTATTGTTGAAAATGTAATTTGTCGAATTGTGGAGATAAAAAGTGTTTACCATTTTGCTTTGAACGTCTTTGTTGTGATAGATATTTTTTTCAAACTGAATAAAAGAAAATATAAAATGGTGTAAATAATTGTTTGTAACAGAAGTAAATATTACAAAGCCTTTCTAAATTTTACAGTTTGTTTTAGACATTTTTATCATTTTTTTATTGTTTCGGTAATTTTAAATGCAAAATTATAAAATGTTTAATATTAAGTAATATAACGGAAAACTCTGTGATGTTAATTTTTTGCATAACGTCGCAGTCAAATAGTTAATTAAAATATTCAAATGTTAAAAGATTTACAAATTACTTTCGTCGAACTCTGTTTCTTGTTGAAAAATTGTTTCTTTCCGTTCGTGTTTTTTTTTTCGGTTTTTTTGGATGCCAATCGGTGACAGCTGAACAGCAATTTCGATAGAACATTATGGAACAGAAAAACAATCTTTAAATTCAACATATTTCAATCAAAAAAGAAGAGCAATGGTTTTACTGGCTGTTTGCATTATTTTAGTTAAAAACATCAATCGAAGAAGACATTTCTTCGATAAAAACACTTTTTTCTCTCCGTTTTTTTTAATATTTAAATAACAAAATAATATTTTTATACATCGAAAAATATAACAAATGAATAAATGGTTGTTCATTTATTAATTAATATTGAAAGATATAAAACATACACACGGATTGATAATCACATTTTTAATCCAAGTGTCTCTTTTTTTCGCTGTTTTCCAAAATGATCTAATGATTTATTAGTATTTGCTTCATTTATTGTTAAAAAAAGAAAAATTGTATACATATTTAAACAAGCATACTCAAAAGTGTTTTTAAAGTATTATTTTATTAAGCATTTGTCGGCACTTTTATAGTTTCATATTATTACTTTTTCATTCACAAATTTGCATAAAAATAGTGAGTTTGTCCTGCGATTTCAAAAGGGTGGCCGGAGGGGGGTTGAGTGAGCGGTTGTGTTGGTGAATGAAAAGTTTATTTGTGGGCAAAACGATAAAAGCACATTGTTTTTGCCATGAAACAAAAAATGAATTTTTCCTGAGAAAATTCCAATATTGATCAACATAAAATAGCAGAATAAATAGAAAAGTAGCAGTGCCACAAGTAACTGCTACTGCTACTTATTACGTCCTGTATAAAGTAGCAGTATCGGGAATGTCCTAGTTTTCAATCAGTTTTCTCGCTGCTTTAAAAGTAACAGTACTCAAAACTTAAAACAATATGAATTATTTATTTTTTGTATATTTAATCTCATCGACCTTTTTTTTAGCAGTCATTGCTGTGTATTGTATTAAAGTGAAACTGATTGCGGTTAAAAGGTAAAAACAAAAATAAATTAAAAATCATTTTATCCATTTTTAATTCTGTGCCATTCTTTTTCAATATAATATTTTATTAAATTGAAAAAAGCATTTTAAAACTTAGTATTTATTATATTTTTAAAGAATCTGACGATTTTTCTGACGGAGGGGGGGAGGGGGGGGGGAGTTTTTGTCTCAATCTGACGCTATCTGATATCGGGAGGATCAGAATTCCCGATTTTTCCCCGACTTCAAATCTAGACACTCCCTTATTTTCTGATAAAATTTTACAATCATTTTGATGTTAATTATTTGCATTCTTTTTTAAAAAATATAATCCCTCAAAAAGTTAAAATTTTCTCCCTAAGTATTTCGCAATTTTTTAATGCAAGATCTTAGATTTTGATGACTTTAATAATACGTGTAATAAAAACAAAATCGATACAGTATCTATAGAAATGTATGATGTTTTAGTTTTATATTTAAAAAAGAATATTCTCAAAAGTAATAAAAATAGTAAAATAACAATAGAAATTTGGTACATTCGCTCCCGTTTTTTATGAACTCAAAATTCGGTCAGGTGACGCGTCACTTATATCACCCTCCCCCCATGTTGCGGCACTGTGCAAAACCAGAAACTTGGAGGGTAAAAAGAGAGTTAACCCGCTCTTTCTCTGTCTTTCTTTTTTCTTTTTTACTGTGTTATACACCTTTTGGTCTTTTTTTACACTCCCATGCAAGGCGGGGTTTCGAACACTCATGTTGTCTTTTTTTGCAAACCAAAAATTTGGGGTCAACATTGCCATTTCTTGTGCTTTAACGTCTCATGCAGACCTCGTCACTGCCATTTTATATTTGACCTTTGTTCGTCTTCAGTTGGTTGTCCATTTTTGCTGAAAAACGATTTGAAAAAAAAATTATTAAACATTTGGTTAAAAATGTCCACCATTATAGAAGCTGAAGCTGAAAATGTTAATAAAAAGTATACATTTAATTCACCTCGAAAACAATGTTTTTCATTTCCACCGGACGTTATTACATCAATGTTAAGCAATCCATTATCCTCAAATGGCCTTTTAAAATTATATCAAACATGCAAATATTTTTATTCTAAAAAACAAATTTTAATTTTTTCGGATTCAAAATTTGACAGATATTCATTTTATCACGGAAAAGATAACCCAAAATTAATTATTGAACATAGAGGGGGAAGAAACAATTATACAGATCTTCAACATTTATTATGGCATAATGACAAACTCGAAATTCTACATTATTTAGAGAGAGAAAAAGACCAACATTTATATTTTGAAAAGAATCGAATTCCAAAATTTTATCGTTGTTCAATAAAAAAATTGAAGGTTGATGAAACTGTTTTATCCATCGACGATTTTTTGCTTATTGCTGCAGAAAAACAAATTCAATCGTTTGGAATG
Source organism: Panagrolaimus detritophagus (assembly GCA_034700145.1). Classification (NCBI taxonomy): domain Eukaryota; kingdom Metazoa; phylum Nematoda; class Chromadorea; order Rhabditida; family Panagrolaimidae; genus Panagrolaimus; species Panagrolaimus detritophagus. The sequence continues at coordinate 24,804 of JAQIXH010000021.1, forward strand.
TATTGTGCTTCTTGGATTTGTTATCCGGATTATTCAAAAGTTGATATTGCTGAAATACTTAAACTTGAAGTAATGCCAAAGCTAACTTCATTGACATGTTCCAGTGATGCAACTGATTACACAAATGAAATTCTTGAAAAATTAAGTAAAATTCAGTTGCAAACAAAATTATATTTTTTGAAGTTGACCATTAATTCAAGTTGTCCAAAATTTAATAAGAATTATAATTTGGATTATTTATTAACATTTATGGAAAACAACGTTACAAAAAATGAAGAAACTGAAATTAATTTGAACTGTTATTTTAATGACAAACTTCGTAAAGATTTAAAAGAAATCGGTCAGAAATGGAAAAACGAATAATTTTTTTATTTGACTGAATAATTTTTTTTGCGTTATATAAAATTGTTCCTTTTTGTTGAATAACTTTTTTGATAAAATAAAAACTTTTTTCTGTTTAAAATGATTTATGATTTCAATCAGGGTTCTAAAAAACCGAAATCCAAAAATCGAAATACCGAAATATATCTTTTACCCGAAATCAAAATGACAAAATAATTCAAATTTCTGAAATCAAAATACCGAAATTTAGACTTCGTTATTTTTTGAGACGTGCAGAGACAATTTGCGACTTTACGTTTTTTTGAAGAGATAATTCACCGTTGTGTTTCGGCAGGCTAATTTAAATGAAAGAAACAATTGTGTTGAAATAAATTATGAGCAAACCAAAAACAAGAGTAAAAAAATTAAATAATTACAAAATAGTGAAAAAAAAATGTTGTTTCTTACTTCTATTTTTTCGTCAAAAAAAGGCATAACACTGAAGATGTTTAGAAAAAGTGGGAGACGATATTATTTATCGCTGAAAAAAGAAAAGGTCAAATTTGTTGCAAAATAAAATTTCTTCTGTTTTTCTCATTTGTTTTTTTATAAAAAAGAAAAATATTAGTTTTGTTTGCCCCATTTTTTCAATTACAAAAATTTGCAAAAAATTATTGAGTTTTGTTTGAAAATACAGAAGGGTAGGCGTAGTGAGCGGTTGCTTTTACAATTGAAAAAAAAAATGTTTAAGATGGGGGGGGGACAAACTAAAGAAGTGCCATGTTTTGAAAAGTTCGTGAAAAAGCAATTTCCATCGATGACGTTTTCAATGTCTTCAAAAAAGATAATGACTCACTAGATCACTAGTGAGAGACTTATATTTTTGGGGTTTATGGACAAATGGAAATATCCAAAAAATAGATCAACATTTTTTAGTTGATTATAGTGACTATCGAGCCATGTATCAAGTGACTTGTGATAACTACATCCCTGTCCCTCCTTCAAACATCCCAAAAAAAACTTGCACTATTTTTTCCCATGATGCTGCCGTTTATGATATTACACAAAATTACAAAGTTATTACATCTGTTTCGGCAGTTGTAAATGTTTCAAACAATATTGGATTTATAACAGGAACTGCAAAAAAATAAATAATTACAAAAAAAAAATTATTTTGTAATTATTTATAAAAAATAATTTCAAAACTTTTCGTAAAAGAGAAAGGCATAGCTGAAGATCAGTGTTGTTGCGACTCCGACTCCGGAGTCGGAGTCACCGCGGTGGAGTCGGCTCCGTTCAGATTTTTCAAATTCACAGGGTTAAGAAAAAAGTTTAAAATTTCTTTTTACTAATTTTCTTATTTTACGTGATAAGTATCAAGCTATTCTAACGTTGCTTTGTTAAAACTAACACTTAAAACGTGTCTGGGCTCCTAAATTTCTCATAAAAAGTTTTCGAAAATTTTTTTTCAACCTTGAAAAAAATGACTCTGGAGTCGGAGTCACAGCCGGAGTCATTTCAAATCCAAAAGCACAACACTGTTGAAGATGTTTAGAAAAAATAAGAAACGATATTATTCATCGCAGCAAAAAGAAAAGGTCAAATTTGCTGCGGAACAAAATTTCTTCAGGTTTTCTCATTTTTTTTCATAAAAAAGAAAAATGTTAGTTGCAAATATAATTTTTTCTTTTTTGTAGTAATTTGAATTTTTTAGTTTTTATTTTACTTTATATTTTTTGAACAAAATGTTTTAATTCTTCTATGCGTAATCAATGAAGAAATGAACTTTAATAATAAAAAAAGTGTGTCTGATTATTATCCAAATGAATTTTAAATTCTTTAAGAAAAAGTATATAAAAAGTTGTAAACGGATTAAGATAAAGGTCTTGGTTTTGCAACAAAAATCGATTATTTCATTAGAAAACAAAAAACGATTTCGAAACAAATTAATTTTTTTTTAAATATTATTATTGTAATAAACAACAAAACTTTTAATTCCAATAAAAGCATAAGCTTTGTTGAAAATTTTAAACCATTTAATAAAATAATATTTGAAAATTTTGTAATAATAAAAAACTTTTAAAATATTCGTAAAAAACTGGAACTTTCGAAAATAAAAGCAAGAAAATTTGTTTGCTACAGCAAAAAAATTTTTTTTGACTTTTAAGAAAAAAGGATTTTTTGTTATTTAGGAAGAACTAAGAAGACACAAATATATAAATGTCTTTTATTGCAACGAGGCGTCCTGATATGTCGAAATATAGAAAACGTTGTTAGTTTTTTCTTCTTTTTTTGCGATTTTTTGTTCAACGAAGAAAGCAAACACAATGTGCATAAATCTTTTTTGTCAGTTTTGTGCCATATTTTTGAATTTTTTATCGCTTTTTAATAAAATTATTTCGAAAGTATTTTCGCTGTAAAAAATCCTCATTAATTTAATCATTAGAATACAATAAATATGATGAGATTGCTTTTAAGCTTTTAGCTGTTGAAACATTTTTTATTAAAAAGAGTTAAGTTATTTTGCAAATTTTAAAATCATGTGATTTTGTCGTGGTTTTTTTTATTTCTGTTGCTGCACGATCAAAACCGCCGTCTACAAACATTATCCATTTGTATCTAATTAAAAAAAGATACCAAAATAAAAAGGTCGCAAAAGAAATATTTTAGAATAAATTGGTGGAATGCGTTTTAAGTTGTTTTACAATTTTCAATAACATTTTTAATAAAAAAATGTTAATTCGTTTTTAATTTAATTATTATTGGGTAATTTATTTCATTGATTTCGCTTTTTTGTGGAACTGCCAATATAAATAATTTGTACAACATTATTTGAACGTTTGCAAAAAAAATATAAAACATTCAAAAGCAAAGCATTATTACCATCTGCCAACTTTAGCTAGTGATGCAAGAATAAAAAAATTATTTTTCATAAACTATAAAATAGCTAGCGCAATTCCGATATTTAAAAAGAAATACGAATGTCCATGTTCTTCTTGTTTCGGGTTGAAATTTTTCTGATTATTTACATTTCTGTAGCTTTTGATTATGGTAAAGATTAAAAATAAAATTTGGTTCATTTCAAACTTTCCTTTCTTATCTTTAAATATAATTTGAGCAAAAAAAATAAAGGCCATGTTTCATATTTTGTCAAACGTTAGTAAATGTTTTTTTTTGATTGCACATTTTTGATAATTTGAAATATTTTATAGTTTTATTATTATTGATTATTAAAAGCTTTTTACATTTTTGCTCTTTTGTTGGAATAATTATGACAACTGAAAAGGCCTTAAAAAAGAAAATAATGCGGCACATATTTGGTTTATCATTAAAACATAACTATAAAAAAATAACAATGCCCGCAAAGAGTAGAACTCTACTTTAAAAAATGAGAAAGATTTTTTAGTGAAACCTCAAACACCCTCTGCGCTGTTTTTATGCCCCAGTCAAAACATCAATTAAGCTTCGGCCTCTTCTATCATTAATATAACAAAGCATTCTCCCGCTTTCACATCCTTGACTTCCTTTTGAGCCATGTGCTCGACAGCATGAATCCTTTTCTGGGTTTGAACGTCGGCAAACTTCATTACAAGCATCAATATATTGAGCATAATTGCTTTCGATCATAACTTAAAACACAAGAATTATACAAAATTCATAGATAATATCAATAACCTACTTGCAACAACCAAAATAATGACAAATAAGAAGGCAATATTTGAATGTTTTGTCATGTTGAAATTACAGCAAAAAAAATCAAGAATGTTAATACGACATCTGACTTTTAATTTTGAGCTTTTATAGTTTTTTTTTTGTATTCAGTTTAATTCTTCTTAAAAATGCAATGCTGAAAGGGGATGGATTTTAGAACCAGGGTTGCACTAAATCAACACATAACAATACGAAATTCTTCTGGTGGAATAAGTTTTCACCTCAACAGTTTTCCGTCCCATTTTGTGTAAACAAGCAAAACAACTTTGAACAAATAGTTTTACAAAAAAATCACTAAAATGTTAAATGTAGTTTAAGTTCATAAAAGTTTTAATGTTTAAATAACAGGTAAAGAATTGTTTACTTTTTGAAAAGTAAAAAACATTAAAATTAAACTACATATTCTTAAAATATAAAAAAAGAAAAAATTCTAACAATGAAAAAAAGAAGGATCCTTTGAAGAAAAAAAATTTATGTTTTACTTTTAAAAAAGTGATCTCCTGAAAAGATTTTTTTTAGAAAATTCATTGCAAACTTGTACAAATCGGTGCCGTTCTTTTCATTTGTGAAAGTAAAAATCGCTTCTCAAAAATGCATTGATGATAAATGGCTAACACGTTCACAATGTTTACGAAAGATATTTACATATGATTCAGGAGTGTGTTACTTAATTATAAAATTATTATAAAATTTTAAACAAGGATACACTAACCATTGTTTTTTGTTCTTCTAACCATGCTTCAAATTTTTCATTTGAATGAATATTTGGGTTTCTGTAAGACATTTTTAAATTCATTACTCATAATTTTTTGTAAAATTAATATTTGTACCTTACTCAAATAATTCGAGAGTTCGATCAAACAATTCATTCCATTTTTTCTGCAACGCATCCTGAAACGACTAAACTGCAGTTGTTTAATATGTCAGATGAAATTGTAAGCTTTAATCGGTAAAATATAAAAAAAATTATTCCAAAATTTTATGCAAAAAAGAATACAATGTTTGGTGCAACATTGTTAATGGCGACTCAAAAACATTCAGTAATTGTAAAAAAGTGGAAAGAATGTGCAATAAAAAAAGAATGTATGGCACCAAAGGCTCACATCGAGCATGTGATATTCCAAAGTTATATAAAAATGAATATGGTAATTGTCATAGATTTGATCAATCAGTGATGGCATTACTCCTTTATAATTGTACAAAAACCACATTTAAATTATTATTTAAATCTTATTTTAAATTAAAAAAAAAAAAAACATAAAAATTTTTATTTTCGAAAATTGTTAATCATAAAAAAACTTACAAAATGATGCTTTTAATTTTAGTACAAACTTGAATGAGTTTTTCAAGTGGTACAATTCCATCTTCACTGATTACAGTAACACTGTATAGATTGATCCATCTTGTAAAATTTGAAAATAGAAATTAAAATTCATTTTCTTTTATCGTAATTTTTGTGAAGTTTATATTTGTAACTTGCTCAAATGATCTTGATTTAGAATAAAATATTCAAAAAAAAAACACTCAAATAAAGGCAAAATTAAAAAATAAGAAAAAGGATGTATTCTATTTCCATTCCAAACAAAAATATTAATTTGCCTTTTTTGCATCAAAGGTGCGAGCAGAAAAAAAACAAAGGTCAATTTTGCATTTAAACTTAGTTAAATGCATTACGAATCGAAAAAATTTAGCAGCAACAGTCATAAACGCGTTATGGACAACCATGCTATAAGATACAAACATTTTTTATTTTCTTTCCATAAAAATGCATACGTTTGCTTTCTTTTTTTGTGAAAACAAAACGAAATGTTTGTCCGTAAAGGTTATGGGGAGCGATGCCGTTTTCTCTTTATTGAAAAAATATGCAGCAACAACATATTGATTTTTAAGACGAAGGAAAAACGTATCGAAGAAAACCTATCTTCACTATTTTTTTAATGCAATGCAACGTTTTTTGAATATTTAAAAAATTTATTTATTTTGTGGACTCATTAATTTTAATGGTAAAAAAAACATGGAAAAGAAAAGGTCATATATAACAAAGAAAAGGAAATTGCATATTTCACACCAGAATGGTCAATAATAAATTATTTAAAGAATAATTTTGAACAGCAGAAATTGTTCAAAATTATTCAGTCAACCTCTCATTATCAATCCGTTACAACACCTATCCAAAAACCACCACAACCGTCAACTCCAAAAAAAACCTGATAAAAATGCAACATTGGATATTAAAAGCGATTCTCCTGATAGTGTAGAAGAGACTACTCCAACACTACAACCATTGAAAATGCCTTCAACGAAAACATCAACAAAAGTTCACGTTAATGCAAATTTAAAGGCATTAAATTTGCATTAAAAACAATTCCTTTATATGTTATATACTTCTTTTTTGCATAAATTTTGGATATTACAATATCAAATCAGTTCATTAGAACAAAAACCACCCCCAAAAAATGCACGTTCTACTTCGGTGATGCATTCTTTCTTTTTTTATAATAGCGTTTAGACAATCAAATTTTAAAACGGATAATCCACTTTCTACATTTTATACACGCAATTTTTACAATTAAAATTAATAATCTGCAATAGCCTCGTTTTGGAAGAAAAAATCAAAATAATTCCTCTGATTAAACAAAAATCGAAATATCTCGAGCGACAAAATCATAAGATCATCCTTTGCAAAAATTTACACAGTAAATATGCATTTGATCAGAATAACTCGTGAAAATAGAGATTACTGGCAAACAAAAAAAGCTTGACAATAAATATTTAAAAAAGAAAATGAATTTTTGAACTTTTAATCCGATAGTTTTTACGTGATTGCAATAATCTCTTATATCCCAAAATACTCTATTTAAACTGCATTGCATTTTGTAAATGTAATAAGTAGTAGACAAAAAAAGTAAATATTCGGAGCAAATATTTTCTTTTTTTTTAAATACAAAAATCATATCAAAGTAATTCGTACTTTGGCTATATAGCATAAAAATATAGATCTTTAGAAACTTATGAATACATTTTTCTTATAACAAAATTTTATAATTGTATTTTCATTTTCATTTTTATTTCATTTTTGTTTGATTCATGAAAAAATTGCTTTTTGTTTTTCACCGTTTTACTGCCATCGATGTGCGGAACAGGGTTGTGTGGAAGTACATCCGGGGAACCATTTTCCACTAATTTTTTCTCAATATTGAAAAAACAATTGTTTTTTTTTTAAATAATACATTTCTGATCTACTTTTTATCATAGCTTATATCTGTTCAAATAAAATTTAAATATACAATTTTATTAAAAAACTAGAGCTCATTTTCGCTCCTTTTTTGGCGGAAGTGCTAAACGGAATTTTGTTTGAAAAATGGGAGCAGAAGTAAATTTTTTAATAAAATCGCATATTTAAATTCTGTTTGAACAGATATAAGCTATGACAAAAATTAGATCAGGAATGTATTATTTAAAAAAAACAATTTTTTTTTCAATATTGAGAAAAAATTGGCGGAAAAGTGTTCCCCGGAAGTATTTCCGCACATCCATGGCTGTAAAACGATGAAAAACATTTCTTTTCCTTTTCGTATTTTAAAAATTTTAAAAAAGGGAAATTTTCTTTAATTCTTAAAAACAATAACAAAAAATTCCTGATCCTTTACTTGTTTTAGATAAAATATGATAAATTCAAGGTATTTCTTGGTTTTTGCTTTAATTATTGCAGTAATACTTTTTTGGAAAATTGCAAAAACGGCCAATAAATATACCTTTCCATCACTAATAAATGAAGAAACACATAATCCAACAAGCGCAGTAGTGGAAATTTTTGAAGAATCAAAAATTCGTTTATTAACTGCATTTTCTGGTGATCATTTTGAGGAAGCTTTGTAAGCAAAAAAAATTTTGATTTTAAATATAAAAATTTTTAGAAAAAGTTGTAAATCAATCGCAAAATTAAAAGAAGTACAAGCTTGGAAGCCAGGATATATGATAGCTTATTTATTAAAAAATGATATAAAAATTGAACAAATTTTTGAGTATATTTCTGAATGTCCATTTGTTATATTAAGATTTTTAAATGCAAAAAAGTACCCGGCATTTATTCAAGATTTATATGAATATCGTTGGAAAGCAATTATTGTTGAAGAAGTTTTACATGAAGCTGAAAAAGTTTTCTATTTTGATAGTTCTGTAGTTTTTAAAGATGACCCTGATGAAAGTTTAAAGGTTGGTAATTTTTAATATTTTGGATTTAAAAAAAAGAACTTTTTTGTTACGATTCTTGAATAGCAAAAAAATTTATTAACTGTTTGAAAACGAAGTTGTCTGACATTTACGATTATTTATTGGCTGTGCCGATTTTGCGGCCCCAATTTTGCTGCTGAAATTCTTGCGGATTCAAATTTGGCGGCACAATTTTTTGCGGCTGTAAATTTTCCGGTTTCATTTTTGTGTCTGAAATGTTTGCGCCAAATCTTTTTGCGGCTTCAATTTTTCCGGTCCCAATTTAGCGTCATCAATTTTGCGGCTGCAACTTTTGCGCCAAATTTTGTGGCTGTTCTTGCTTAAACCCATGAAAATTTGGCGCAAATGTTGCAGCCGCAAAACTGGAACCGGAAAATCGGCACAGCCTATTTGTTTTTGCGACAAATTTGCCGTATTTTTGTCACAAAAATATTTTAACAAATAATTATTTAAATTAAAATTTTAGGACATTTTTTCTAAAATGGACACGAAATTTAAAAAATGTGGCATTCGAGAATTTGATCAAACAATTCATTCCATTTTTTCTGCAACGCATCCTGAAACGCTTAAACTTTTTAATATGTCAGAAGAAATTGTAAGCTTTAATCGGTAAAATAAAAAAAATTGTTCCCATACTTTAGGCAAAAAAGAATACAATGTTTGGTGCAACATTATTAGTGGCAACTAAAAAATCATCAGAAATTATAAAAAAATGGAAAGAATGTGCGATAGAAAAAGAATGTATGGCACCAGAAGGCTCACATCGAGCATGTGATATTCCAAAGTTATATAAAAATGAATATGGTAATTGTCATAGATTTGATCAATCCGTGATGGCATTACTCCTTTATAATTGTACAAAAAATTCAAGCGATTATATTCAAGCATCTCGTTTAATAAGCATTGAAAGATCAGGTTCTCCACCACCGTGAAAAAATTGTTATGTTTTAAAAATAAATATGCTGATTTAAAAAAAAAAGATGGCATTTTTCCATTTGAATTTAAAAATGAATCTAAACAGTACAAAAATAGGATAGTTGTGTAGAGAACTGGGTCACGATATAATGTGTTGGAACAACAATTTGTGATTACTGTTTATTTAACGAATTCAAACTCGGATAATTAAACCGTTACAGAAAATACAACAATACAGAAAAAGCGCGATTACAATTAAAGAGACAAAAGCAAAAAAAAGTAGCATAAAAAGTGAATGTATAAAACTGAAAAGTCAAAGAAATAAATGTTAAAAAAAGTATATTGCGAAAAAGGCAGGCAAGTTGATTCATGTGCTAGGCACGGCACATGGCATATCAGCATAAGTTGCTCTCTGTTTGCATAACTTTTTAATTTTTATAAACCTAGCTTTAGTCGTTTTCTCAAAAATTATAAAATATTCAAAGAAGCAATGTTTCAAAAATTTTTGACTGCATTTTTAAAAAAAAGTTTAACCAAAAGCAACGTTTGAAAAGAAAACGATGACGAGCTTTTTTGCTTCTTTTTCTTTTAGTCATCAATGGCGTTTCATTTTTTGAAAAATTGAAACGATGACTTTGATCGGGTCTACTCTTTTTTCCATCTTCTTATTTATTACGAAATGTCCAAAATGATCAGTAAAAAAAAGCGACTAAAAATGTACATAAAAATACGAAGACACCTGTTGTCAGCCTTAAACGTGGTTTTTGAATGGAATTAAGTAATATTAAAAAACGGATACTAATCAGTATTTTACTATTTTATAAACATCTCAAATCGGCATTTTTTGAAAAATTTTTGCTCAAACGTTAAACTTCCAAATGGATGATTTTTTTGCAAATTTAATTTTCTGCTGTTCATTTTGAGAAAGTGAACAGTGTTACAAATTCTTTGAAGCTTAAAATTGTTGCGACCATTATTACCAAATTTTCCAATTTTTAACAAAAAAATGTTTATGTATTTTTTTTTCATATTTTTGGGCAGTTTTGAAAAAAAAAACGATCGGTGACTTTTTAACAAAAAATGTACTCAAAAACGCTGAATGTCAATGTTGTCTTTCACTTTTTTCTACTTTATAAATGTCAAATTTTTAAAAAAGGAAAAGAATTTTTTTTTTGACGTCTGTTGTTTCTTGCGACATAAAAGGCATATAACCAATTTATAAAAGTTACCTTTTTTTTATTAAAAGATGTGTGCTATATTTTATTATTTTTTTGTCATAACTTTTGAAAATAAAAGTTTTTATAAATATTTCGTCGTCGTTGTTCGCTCTTAAACAGTTGTATAAAAATAATGATTACAGCATTTTTAAATCACTTAAGATTTGTAAATACATTTGTATTGTTAAGAAAGATTTTATCTCCGATTATCAATGTGAACGATAAAATATAAATTACATTTTTGAAATTTTCTCACTGAACAAAAAAATAAAAATCCTTCTTAAGACATTTTTAATGATTCTGCTATTGAAATATCTGACATAAAAAAATTAACTCTAAAATAACAGAACAATTTTTACATTTATGTTGTACGTGTAAAATGTGTAACGTAATTTTTTAATTTGCAAAAATATTCTATGTATTTGAATCGAGTTGAAGAACCAAATTGTATATTTTAAAACAAGAAACTTGTTGAAAGTCCAGACCTTAAAACCAATAATATTTGCTCGATCAATTCGAAGCTGTTTCTGTTCCTTAAGGAAAAACATATGTGCAATGTTGAATGTTTTACCGATTGGCGCCTTTTTTAAAGAAAAAAAAGGAACTTTTTACTCATTCTATGATTTTTTCTATCGCTGAAAAAAAACGCAACAATGATCGATCTACTCGATGCTTTTTTTTATTCCTTTAGAAATTACATATGTGCAATTTTGAAAGAAAATCGATCGGAGACTTTTTTAACGAAGAAAAAATAACGCACAAAAAAGGCGGAACTGATGTCAATGTTGACTTTCATTTTTTTTAAATACAATCAGTAAAAACGAACATCACACTTTTTTCCATTCTTTTTTATTTGTGATAAGGATTTTTTAAAATTATTTTATTGTCCTTTTTCGCGCTTTAAAAAGTCATATAATACTATGGTAAAATCAAAAAAAATCAATAAAAATTTTCGCAGATTTATATAATTATGTTGTACTTGTAAAATGTGTCACAGAATTTTTTGATTTGCAAAAATAAAATTCTTTGTATTTGTTTCGTGTTGAAGCACTAAAAATCTTTAAAAAAAAGAAGTTTTATAGAAAATACAAACCTTAAAATTAGCAATGAGATACTTCCAGACCATGCAAAAACGTCATATAAAATGGGAACAATCGTTTCAAAAAATTTTAACAAATTTGCATTTTCAGAAAACAGCACCCGATTAATATTGAATGAAGTTCGAAAAATTTGTGCAATAAAAACAAAAAACGAAACATCTGAAAAAAATTTATCACAAAAAATTTACCAAAAAGTAGTTCATGTAAATCTTAAAATTGAAAACATTATCATTTTTTACACGAAATTTTTCAACTTTTAACGGTGGGATTTTGTTTTAGCGCATGTGTTTGCACACTTGGAT